>SJYG01001708.1:13016-24127 GCA_006410535.1 Litocranius walleri | reverse complement strand
ACAACTTTATTTGAATGCAACCAGCCTGAAATTAATCACCAGCAATTTTAGCTGTAAATATGTCCAAGTACAAAAAAAGCATTATAAAAAACCTAATTTAACTTGGTCTTTATACCTATTTATACATTTTGACTTCCAACATAGCCTCACGAGGCTTAATCCAGAGCACATTCATGACACCTTTTCTTGCTAATGTTCATATTTTTCATTGGTACTTTGTATCCCTTCTTCATAGTATATATGCATATGATACTTGGACTCAGGCTGTGATTTTTGACACTGTGCACTAGTTTTTCCCAGGCTACTTAGGTGGCTCAGTGGTGAAATATATACTTGCCAATGAAGGAGATGCAGAAGATGGGAGTTTGATCCCAGGGTCGGATTCCCTAGGGGAGGAAATGTCTACACACTCCAGTATTCTTGCTTGGAAAATTCCATGGACAGAGGAGCCTGGAAGGTTACAACATGGGGTCACAAGAGTTGAGCATGACTTAGCAACTGAGCTTCCATGCACTAGTTTTTCCCATCCTTGAAATCCTCACCTCCCTTGACATCCGAACACCAAATTAATTTTACTTCCACTTCAGACCACTCCTTTTCAGTCTCCTAACTCTATTACTTGTCCAAAATGCAGTACTTGAGTGCAATCTCAAAAACGACAGATTGAACTTTGTTCATTTCCAAGGCAAACCACTTAATATCACAGTAATCCAAGTCTATGCCCCAGAGAGTAATGCTGATAAAGCTGAAGTTGAATGGTTCTAACAAGACCTAAAGGACCTTCTACAACTAACACTCAAAAAAGAATGTTCTTTGCATTATAGGGAACTAGAATGAAAAAGTATGAACTTAAGAGCTATGTGGAATAACAGGCAAATTTGGCATTGGAATACAAAATGAAGCAAGGCAAAGGCTAACAGAGTTTTGCAAAGAGAATGCACTGGTCATAGCCAACACCCTCTTCCAACAACACAAGAGAAGACCCTACACATGGACATCACCAGATGGTCAACACTGAAATCAGATTGATTATATTCTTTGCAGCCAAAGATGGAGAAACTCTATACAGTCAGCAAAAACAAGACCAGGAGCTGACTGTGGCTCAGATCATGAACTCCTTATTGCCAAATTCAGACTGAAATTGAAGAAACTGGGAAAACTACTAGACCATTCAGGTATGACCTAAATCAAATCCCTAACATTTATGCAGTGGAAGTGGGAAATTGATTTAAGGGCCTAGATCTGATAGATAGAGTGCCTGATGAACTATGGATGGAGGTTTATGACATTGTACAGGAGACAGGGAGCAAGACCATCCCAAGAAAAAGAAATGCAAAAAAGAAAAATGGCTGTCTAAGGAGGCCTTACAAATAGCTGTAAAAAGAGGAGAAGCAAAAAGCAAAGGAGAAGGAAAGATATACCCATTTGAATGCAGAGGTCCAAAGAAAAGCAAGGAGAGATAAGAAAGCCTTCCTTGGTGATCAGTGCAAAGAAATAGAGGAAAAGAGTACAATGGGAAAGACTAGAGATCTCTTCAAGAAAATTAGAGATACAAGGGAATATTTCATGCAAAGATGGGCTCAATAAAGGACAGAAGTGGTATGGAACTAACAGAAGCAGAAGATAATAAGAAGAGGTGACAAGAATACACAAAACAACTATACAAAAAAGATCTTCATGACCCAGATCACCATGATGGTGTGGTCACTCACCTAGAGCCAGACAGCCTGGAATGTGAAGTCTCACTTCAAACCAAGCTAGTGGAGGTGATGGAATTCCAGTGGAGCTATTTCAAATCCTAAAAAATGGTGCTGTGCAAGTGCTGCACTCAATATGCCAGAAATTTTTGAAAACTCAGCAGTGGCCACAGGACTGGAAAAGGTCAGTTTTCATTCCAATCCCAAAGAAAGGCAGTGCCAAAAATGTTCAAATTACCACACAATTGTACTCATCTCACACACTAGTAAAGTAATGCTCAAAATTCTCCAAGCCAGGCTTAAACAGTACATGAACTATGAACTTAAAAATGTTCAAGCTGGATTTAGAAAAGGCAGAGGAACCAGAGGTCAAATTGCCAACATCTGTAGGATCGTTGAAAAACAAGAGAGTTCCAGAAAAACATCTACTTCTGCTTTATTGACTATGTCAAAGCCTTTGACTGTATGGATCACAATAAACTGTGGAAAATTCTGAAAGAGATGGGAATACCAGACCACTTGTCCTGCCTCTTGAGAAACCTATATGCAGGTCAGGAAGCAACAGTTAGAACTGGACATGGAACAACAGACTGGTTCCAGATAGGAAAAGGAGTATATCAAAGCTGTATATTGTCACACTGCTTATTTAACTTATATGCAGAGTACATCATGGGAAACACTAGGCTGGAGGAAGCACAAGCTGGAATCAAGATTGCTAGGAGAAATATCGATAACCTCAGACATGCAGATGACACCACCCTTATGGCAGAAAGTGAAGAAGAACTAAAGAGCCTCTTGATGAAAGTAAAAGAGGAGAGTGAAAAAGCTGGCTTAAAGTTCAACATTCAGAACTTAGATTATGGCATCCAGCCCCATCACTTCATGGGAAATAGTTGGGGAAACAGTGTCAGGCTTTATTTTTGGGGGCTCCAAAATCACTGCAGATGGTGACTGCAGCCATGAAATTAAAAGACGCTTACTCCTTGGAAGAAAAGTATGACTAACCTAGACAGCATATTAAAAAGCATAGACATTACTTTGTCAACAAAGGTCCATATAGTCAAGGCTATGGTTTTTCCAGTGGTCATGTACAGATGTGAGATTTGGACTATAAAGAAAACAGCACTAAAGAACACATGCTTTTGAACTGTGGTGTTGGAGAAAACTCCTCAGAGTCCCTTGCACGGCAAAGAGATCCAACCAGTCCATCCTAAAGGGAATCAGTCCTGAATATTCATTGGAGGGATGATGTTGAAGCTGAAACTCAAATACTTTGGTTACCTGATGGGAAGAACCAACTCACTGACGCTGGGAAAGATTGAAGACCCTGATGCTGGGAAAGATTGAATGCAGAAGGGGAAGGGGTTGACAGAGCAAGAGATGGTTGGATGGCATCACTGACTCAATGGGCATGAGTTTGAGTAAACTCCGGGAGTTGATGAAGGACAGGGAGGCCTGGCGTGCTGCAGTCCATGGGATCACAAAGTCAGACGTGACTGAGCAACTGAACTGAACTGAACTGAATTTAGTTGTCAGCATAATTCAGTTCCTTACAGTATATAGAATCAATGCCTTGTTATTTTTGCTGGTTGGTGGTTGCCCTCAACTTAGGCCACATGGTCCTCCCTAATATCACTTCTTCAAAGCTGGGCAAGGAGATAGTCTCTTAGCAAATGAGGCATTCCAATGCTATGTAACAGTCTTATGTAATGTAATTACATAAATTCAATCACTTTTGGCTAGAAGCCGTCTAGACATAGGTCTTGCCCCCTCCCATACTCAAGAGGAAAGAAGTACAGAGGGACATGAATATCAGAAGGCAGAGACTATGGGAGCCACATTAAGATTGGCTACCACAGTGTATTTCTTCAATGGTCTCCTGTTCCTCAAGACTTTGTTTTGACCTTCACTTTTTATAGCCAACCTCACACTTCCTTCGTGGCTCAGATGGTAAAGAACCTGCTTGCGATGCAGGAGACTTGGGGTTGATCCCTGAATTAGAAAGATCCCCTGGAGGAGGGCAGGGCAACCTACTCCAGCATTCTTGCCTGGAGAATTTCATGGACAGAGAAGCCTGGTGGGCTACAGTCCATGGGGTTGCAAAGAGTCTGACACAACTTAGCAACTTTTACTTTCACTTTTTTTCACACTGTAAAGTTCAATTGCCTATTAGATATCATATGGATACATCAAACCAAACGAACCCACAATCAAATCCATCATTTTTCACCTTGTCCTCTCACAAGCCTGCTCTTTATTTTGTTCATCTTTATTATCTCAGAGAATGTCATCACTAGTTAATCAGCTAAATGAAACTGGAGTCATCTTTGTCTATCTTCTCTACATTGAACATCTTTTTGCTACTGCTACTGTCTTACATGGAATTCCTCAATATTTCCCTAATGTAAAATCATTACTGTATGCAGATGGTATCACTGTATATTTAAAATATACAAAACAATCAACTGAAAAATACTACAAAAAGGTAAATTAATTAATATGGTTGAGTAATATATTAATATTTATAAGAAGACACCAATAAATTTTCCATACACTGACAATAAACAGTTGGGAGATACAATGGAAGAGTAAGTACCAAAAACAATGACAACAAATGCAAGACATAAAAGATAAAATTAAATTAAAAACACTATTGAAGAACAAAGTAAGCCCTGAACAAAAGAAAGCCTATGTTCTTAGATAAGAAAAATATATATAAAAAGGTATCAATCTGTTTCCAGGTAAGTCAAAACTTTCCCATAATCCAAATGAAACATAATAAAAGTTTTTTTGTTGAAAACTTGAACTTAAAGTTAATTTGTAATACTCAGCCATTAAAAAGAATACATTTGAATCAGTTCTAATGAGATGGATGAAACTGGAGCCGATTATACAGAGTGAAGTAAGCCAGAAAGAAAAGCACCAATACAGTATACTGACACATATATATGGAATTTAGAAAAATGGTAATGATGACCCTTTATATGAGACTGCAAAAGAGACACAGATGTATAGAACAGACTTTTGGACTCTGTGGGAGAAGGAGAGGGTGGGATGATTTGGGAGAATGGCATTGAAACATGTATACTATCATTTAAGAAACGAAGCACCAGTCTATGTTCGATACAGGATACAGGATGCTTGGGGCTGGATTCATGTCAATGTATGGCAAAACCAATACAATATTGTAAAGTAAAATAAAATAAAAATAAAATTTAATAAAAAAATAAAAATAAAAAAGAAGAGAAGAAAAACAAGAAGTTTATTTGGGTTTATAAGTTGTCTTGATATGCAAAAAAAATAATAAAAAATAAAGTTAATTTGTTACAGTAAATATTTATATAGCCAGAAAAATATAAAAAGTAAAAGCAATGAGGGGGTAAAACAACTAAATAATGACACTGGTGTGGTACAGTATGGCCCAGACAATTTCATTTACTATGTGATAAAGCTTGAATTTCACTGACAAAATTATTGACAATTCAGTAAATGGAGATGATACAACTTGATCCATATATGAAAAAATGTATAATATAAAAATTGTATAATATGTATAATAATTATTTTCAAATGAATCAATAGCCTAAATATAAGGAATAAAGCTAAGTAGTACAATAATAATCACTGGAGAATCTATGTACAGTGTTGCAGTTGGGAACGCTTTCCTAACTATGACCATAAAGAAGGCTGAGCACTGAAGAATTGATGCTCTCTAACTGTGGTGCTAGAGAAGACTCTTGAGAGTCCCTTGGACAGCAAGGAGAGAAAACCAGCCAATTCTAAAGGAAATCAACTCTGAATATTCATTGGAAGGACTGATGCTGAAGCTGAAGCTCCAATGCTTTGGCCATCTGAAGTGAAGAGAAGACTCATTAGAAAAAGACCTTCATGCTGGGAAAGATTGAGGGCAGGAGGAGAAGGGGGCAAAAGAAGATGAGATGTTGGATGGCATCGCTGACTCAGTGAATGTGAATTTGAGCAAACTCTGGACGATAGTGAAGGACAGGGAAGCCTGACGTGCTGCAGTCCATGGAGTTGCAAAGAATCAGACATAACTAAATGAATCAACAACTATGACCATACTTTAAAGGAAATGCTTTAAACAAATGCTGTCTGTTTCAGAGGAAAGATTTATAATTGAAGGAAAAGGCATTTAAAAAATAAACACCATACAGCCACTATCAGTTCAGTTCAGTTCAGTCACTCATTCGTGTCTGACTCTTTGTGACCCCCATGAACTGTAGCATGCCAGGCTTCCCTGTCCGTCACCAAGTCCTGGAGCTTGCTCAAACTCATATCCATCAAGTTGGTGATGCCATCCAACCATCTCATCCTCTGTCGTCCCCTTCTCCTCTCACCTTCAATCTTTCCCAGCATCAGGGTCTTTTCAAATGAGTCAGCTCTTCACATCAGGTGGCCAAAGGATTTCAACTTCAGCTTCAATATCAGTCCCTCCAATGAATATTCAGGATTAATTTCCTTTAGGATGGACTGGTTTGATCTCCTTGCAGTCCTAGGGATTCTCAAGAGTCTTCTCCAAAACCAGAGCTCAAAAGCATCAATTCTTTGTGTTCAGCCTTCTTTATGATCTAGCTCTCACTCTGTACATGACTACGGGAAAAAACCATAGCTTTGACTAGATGGACCTTTGTTAGCAAAGTAATGTCTCTGCTTTTTAATATGTTGTCTAGGATAGTCATAAAATTCCTTCCAAGGAGTAAGCATCTTTTAATTTCATGGCTGCAGTCACCATCTGCAATGATTTTGGAGCCCAAGAAAATAAAGTCTGTCACTGTTTCCATTGTTTCCCCAGCTATTTGCCATGAAACAACAGGACCAGATGCCATGATCCTCGTTTTTTGAATGGCTCAGATCATGAATTCCTTACTGCAAAATTCAGACTTAAATTGAAAAAAATAGGGAAAACCACTAGACCATTCACATATGACATAAATCAAATCCATTGTGATTATACAGTGAAAGCGACAAACAGATTCAAAGGATTAGATGTGATAGACAGAATGCCTGAAGATCTATGGATGGCGGTTCATAACATTGTACAGGAGGTGGTGATCAATATCATCCCCAAGAAGAAGGAATAAAAAAAGGCAAAATGGTTGTCTGCAGTGGCCTTACAAATAGCTGAGAAAAGAAGAGAAGCAAGTAGCCACTAAGCCACTATGAAGTGAAGTGAAGTGAATTGAAGTCGCTCAGTCATATCCGACTCTTCGCGACCCCATGGACTGCAGCCCACCAGGCTCCTCCGTCCGTGGGATCCTCCAGGCAAGAGTACTGGAGTGGGTTGCCGTTTCCTTCTCCACTATAGGCAAAGTCAAAAGACAATGGACAAAAAAAAGACAATGGACAAGCACAAATGAAAACAATGCTGACATACCTTTTTTCACCTGAACAGATTTGCATGAATCTAAAATTTGATACCAAACTCTATTAATGAGACTAGCTATGTGAAAACACATCCTTATACACTGTGGGCAGAGTATATATTGGCATAGACCTAATGTAGGGTATGTGGAAATATTTATAATAGTCCCAAGAGTTTTCATGATAATGCTTCAACCCTTTATATTAGTACGGAAAACAAGGCAAGTATGGTGGTAATGTTCAGTCTCTCATTCGTGCCTGACAGTTTGCCACACCATGGACTGTAGCCTGCCAGGCTCCTCTGTCCATGGAAATCTCCAGGCAAGAGTACTGGAGCGAGTACCCATTCCCTTCTCCAGGGGCTTAGTTTACCTCACTTGTATCATGTTCCTTCACTCTCTTTAAGAGAAATTCTCATCTCATCATTTTATGTCTTTAAAGATGCTATTTTGTCTGTAGAGAAATTCCATCTTCAAACCTCTTACTTTTTCTTTTCTAAACTATTCACCCCTCATTTTTCTAGCAAAAAGATATTTTATTTAGGATTCTTGCTTTGATGCCCTCTCCCAGACCCTACTCTGCTTCCCTCTATCATTATTCTCTCTGTAATATTCCACAATACATTATGTATATATTCATCAAGGAATTTAGTAGACTCTTCTGTAAATATTGAGTATTGTATTTATAACCCCTGGCACATTATGTGACATCAAATGGAGAGTCAGTAAAAGCTTAATTAATAAACTAATGAACATTATTTTTGCTCCCAAGTGGCCCACATTGCCACATGTGTGTGTACGTGCATGCTAAGTTGCTTCAGTAATGTATGTATTATTCTTTGCAACCCTATGGACTGTAGCCCACAAGGCTCCTCTGTCCATGGGATTCTCCAACCAAGAAGACTGGAGTGGATTGCTGTGCCCTTCTCCAGGGGATCTTCCTAACCCAGGGAATATCCATATCATCAACACAAGATTTTGAGCAGCATCTTAGAAAACAAGTCATCTCATGTTCTTTCGCCAGTGACTATGCAGTCAAATTATAGGCATGATTTTCTATTACTTCAAGGAATAACCTTACAATTATCTGACACTAGAATATAAGTTAAAAATTTGATCAAAAATCACCAGGAACAAGACTGTAGTCAGACAAAACCAGGTTTATTGACACATGCAGAGCACTGAGGAAGGACACTCCAGAGGAACATCCTTCCAAAGGATGAGAAGCATCATTTTTAAGGATTGGCCTCCTGCTGAAGGGTTATGAGGGGATCAGTTCTGGACTGGATACTGTTTCTGATAGAGGGTTAGGAGAAGAGGGAATTAACTAGGGATTTAATACTATCTTAAATAGTAACACCTGAGCAATTGGGCATTCCAAGTAACAGATGGTGATAACAAAGTGAATATGGGCCATCATTGATAAGGAATCACTTAGAGAGGGAGTTCTCACAACTTTTTACAGCAGATGTGTGACCTTGGGAGAAGCCGATTCCTATAAACCTTGCACCTGGTACTGCCTGCATCTATCCTCCTAGGCTGATTTATTACAGGGCTTTTTTTCCCCCTCATTTTTAGTCTAATATGGCTTTTACTCCTTCTGTCCTGGACATGTTTCTTCTTTTTTAAATAATCTTGACAGATTAGAATGATAAGAGTATCATAAAGGCTTTTGCATTTTAAACATAACTCTTTTATTTCCCAGTTTATGGAAATCAATTGATAAAAGGCAAATAAAATTTCCATTCCCCAATTACCTTATATGCAAAATTAGATATTAACACTTGCTTTAGAGAGCTGTTATGGATTAAACAATCTAAAAATTATAAATGTATTATAGTAACTGAATATAATAGTTATTAAATATATCATAGCCATCATTATTATTATGACTTCAAAATAGCTAACAGTTAAAATCAGATTATAACTGGACTCACTATTTTTTCCCAAACATATTTCATTTTTATTAGCATCAAAGAAACTCTATCACTGAATTTGAAGGGGTAAAAGATTTGTTGGGATCAGCAGCCAAGTAGAATATAACTTTGAAGGTCAGAACAAAAAGCTCAAATTCAGTCGATGAGAATGCTGGAAGATACAGAGCAATGTGCACTCTAGGAGAAGTTTCAAATGCCATCCCAGCTTGCCTGAGTGATGTGACCATTATATTTTTGTCAAATTTGGCACCACCCATCTGTCTCACATCAGAGCATTATCTGAAAAGAATAGGATTTTCCAAAGTGCTAAGTTATCAAAATGTTTCAATCCCCTTAACAAAACTGTTGTATTTAGCTCCATAGTACATCTGTATCTTTGAAATAAGGCTCTCTCTCTATGTGTGCATATGTGTGTGCATGTATAATAAAAGGAGAAAAAGGAGAGTGTGTTCAAAAAAATAATAAAAACCCCAACTGTCCCCAACTTTGATTTCACTTTGTAGCTTTTCCTCTGAATATGCCACATTTTAGTCTCTTTAAGTTAATGAAATAAAATAATTCCCCAATTTAGAAGCCTAGGCATGAAGCAGTTCACAGTTCTTGTTCATCTTTAGCCCTCTCTTAACATATTTCATACCTTTACAAGAAATAAGACACATAATAAGAAAATATTAAATTCCCTAGAAAATGTAATGACCTTTTGGCTTCAAGCCAACTTTCAAGATTGTACCATGTCCTAATTCACTTAAATTGATGATATCCATGATGTGAAATGTGACTGATGCACTTCCCACCCCAAAGGAATTTTCTTCTTCAGTGCTAACTTTGTTTTATCTAGACTTAAGCTTCCATTCAGCCTTCTTTCTTGTTATAGTCAAACCACTACTGAACCTATTTATTAGTAGTGATAAGAGAATGAGAGACATTTCATCAGTTAAAAATCCTGATCAGTGACCTGTGAAATATAGCCAGAATTTATGGCATAAATTTATATGCTTTAAAAATCCAACCTCAGAATAAATTTAAAGGTTATCAGATCTCAATTTAAATAGCTATTTTGTAGTCTAATTAAGATTTTATATAATGTGATATATCAATCATTTCGGGTTATGTTAGCAGACAATAAAATATTGTCTCTCTGAATTCTACTCTGATTTCAACAGAATTTTGCCAACCTTTCTACATATATCACCCATATGGTAGTGGGATTAAAAAGTTAAATTGAAAAATCCCTCATCTACCAGGGAAAGGCTGAAGAGGGGATCTACTTAATGGTGTCATGCAGGATATTTCTTTGTGTCCTTGCTTCTACTCAAAAGGGAATCTGTTTTCAGCTTGGACCCAAACCAGGAAGAGACTATACTTTCTGACAACAAGAGATTAAAATGACCCTTACAACCCAGAGCAGAACACAGGACAAAGATATGAAGTGCTTGCAGAGAGAGTGACCAAGCGGCACAAAATTCAAGCATTACAAGGTTGGTAGGAACCAGCAGGCAGGAAGCAGTTTGAAGCAAATTGCTAGCAGAACATAAAGCTTCCTTAGTAATATCACAGGCGAAGAACAATTAAAGGAAAACTTGAGCAAGTGCATAGGGAAACACTTAAATATCTCTGTCAATAAAACCCCTGAAATTTTTTTAAAAATGATGACAATAACGTAGTAGAGACAGATGTAGGAGAAGACAAATAGGGCAAGGAAGAAAAAAATTTCAGTCTGGCCTACAAAAGAGATAATAGTGTTTTAGTTGTACTAGTCAGAGGGTCCCATCATTTCTTTTGAGAGGCAAAACTAGAAAAGCAATATCTGAGTACAAACAAATACAGAAGTTGAATATATATATATACTAAATCTATAATACATTACTATATACTGATATAATTTCATATATTGTGTATATACACATACACATATATATACATGCAGATACCTGAAAGTAATATACATCATGGTGTTGTTATTACCGTATATTTATGACAATAATATATTATTGGATATATGTAATATAAAGTAATACATATTGAATATACAATAATTTCAGGTATATGTGTGTAATATATACATATATACACACGCACACACACCTTACCATAAT
>SJYG01001706.1:28976-86473 GCA_006410535.1 Litocranius walleri | reverse complement strand
GGGAAGATGATGTTAGGAAAGTGAAAGCATGGACTCCACAGTGACATATGTGAAGGTGTCAGAAGCAATGGGCTAGAGTGATTGATTGCTTTAGAAAAACAAAGAGGGATGGCCAGTAAGGTCAAAAGTGATCCTGTCAAGAGTCTAAGCAAGAAGTTGAACTCTGTAGTTTACATTCGAGAGCAAGCAGGATCATCATATGCAGGCAGTGAGGGGGAAGACTTAACAAGAACCAGCTGAGATTAAACAGGGAATTGTTGATATCTTTGACAGATGAACTATGTACAAGGGCTGCTGATTTCTCCTCAGAGCTTATCCCACACTGTTAAGTCAATCAGCCCACTCACAGCCCACTTTCCCACGGCCTTTCTTTATTTACAGCAGTCCTCAGAAGCTCAGCATGTCTGGACTTCTGCATTTTATCTCCCTATACATTCACTTGTGCATATCTGGCATAGAAGAAGATACTATAAAATGGGCCATATTTAGTGGCAGGAAGTGATTCAGAACAATCGTTACAGTCCGAGAGTGAGAGAAAAGTCCTAACACAAAAATGTGGCTTCCAAGTTAATGCTCGCTTCATTTTGTGTAAGGAGAGATGTATTCAAAGATAAAGAAAGAGAAATCCGAGATAGGTGGTTATATGATCTCGTAATTGAAATATTATGAGGATGCTCCAACAAACCTCTCATCCTTATGCACTGGGAAACAGGTGGAATGGAAACCATAGTTAGAGAAAACTAACCATACTGAACACTTGAATCATAGCCGTGTCTAATTCAGTGAAACTAGGAGGGACTGGTCGTGGTGGAGAGTTCTGACAAAATGTGACCTACTGGAGAAGGGAATGGCAAACCACTTCAGTATTCTTGCCTTGAGAACCCCATGAATCGTAAGAAAAGGCAAAAAGATAAGACACTGAAAGATGAACTCTTCAGGTCACTAGGTGTCATATATTCTTGAAACAAAAACAGACGTTCGTAACATTGTATGGGAAGCAGTGATGAAAACCATAGCGAAGAAGAACTGTAAAGAGGCAAATGGTTGTCTGAGAAGGCCTTTCTAATACCTGAGTGAAGAACTGAAGTGAAAAGCAATGGAGAAAAGGAAAGATATAGCCACCAGAATGCAGAGTTCCAAAGCACAGCAAGGAGAGAGAAGATAGCCTTCCTAAGCACAAATGCAAAGAAACAGAGGAAAACCATAGACTGAGAAAGACAAGGGACCTCTTCAAGAAAATTAGACATACCAAGGGAACATTTTGCAAAGATGGGCACAATAAAGGACAAAAGCAGTATGGACCTGATGGAAGAAGAAGATACTAAGAAAAGGCGGCAAGAATACACAGAATAACTATTGATAATGACTGAGATAACCACGATGGTGTGCTCACTCAGCTAGAGCTAGATTTCCTGGAGCAAGAAGTCAACTGGTCCTTAGGAACCACCACTATGAACAAAGTTAGTGGAGTGATGGAATTTGAGCTGAATTATTTCAAATTCTAAATGATGAGGCCATGAAAGTGCTGTACTCAATAGGCCAGCAATCTTGGAAAACTCGACAGTGGCCACAGTACTGGAAAAGGTCAGTTTTCATTCCTATCCCAAAGAAATGACAGGTCAAAGAATGTTCAGACTACCAACAATTGCACTCATCTTACACACTAGCAAAGGAATGCTCAAAGTCTCCAAGTCTTCAACATCAAGTGAACCAATAACTTCTAGATGCTCAAAAGGGATTTACAAAAGGCAGAGGATACATAGAGCAAATTGCCAACATCTGCTGGATCACAGAAAGGGCAAGAGAATTCCAGAAAAACATGCATTTCTGCTTCACTGAGTTCGCTAGAGCCTTGGACTGTGTGGATCACAACAAACTGGAAAATGCTTAAGAAAACACCAACAGAGAACACCTTACCTGCCACCTGAGAAATCTGTATGCAGGTTAAGAAGCAACAGTTAGAATCGGACATGGAACAATGGACTGGTGCCAAATTGGGGGAATGGAGTACGCCCGGGCTGTATATTGCCACTTTGCTTATTTAACTTACATGCAGAGTACATCATATGAAAGGACAGATTTGATGAAGCACAACTTGGAATCAAGATAGCTGGGAGAAACATCAACCTCAGACATGCAGATATGTATAACACTGATGACAACCTCAGATATGCAGATGACACCATCCTTTGTCAGAAAGCGAGGAGGACATGAAGAGTCTGTACTGATGAAAGTCAAAGTGGACAGTGAAAAAGCTGGCTTAGAACTAACATTCAAAAAACTAAGGTCGTGGCATCCGGTCCCATGTCTTCATGCTGAATAGAAGACAAACAGTGGAAACACTGAAACACTTTACTTTTCTCAACTTCAAAATCACTCCAGATGCTGAATGCAGCCATGGAATTCAAGGACCCTTGCTGCTTGGAAGAAAAGCTATGACAAACCTAGACAGCATATTAAAAAGCAGAGACATTAATCTACCAATAAAGGTCCATCCAGTCAAAGCCATGGCTTTTCCAATAGTCATGGATGGGTGTGAGAACTTGACCATAAAGAAATTGAAAGCCAAAGAATTGATGCTTTTGAACTGTGGTGTTGGAGAAGACTCTTGAGAGTCCCCTGGATTCCCAGAAGATCAGCTAGTCAATCCTAAAGAAAATCAGTCCTGAATATTCNAACTTGACCATAAAGAAATTGAAAGCCAAAGAATTGATGCTTTTGAACTGTGGTGTTGGAGAAGACTCTTGAGAGTCCCCTGGATTCCCAGAAGATCAGCTAGTCAATCCTAAAGAAAATCAGTCCTGAATATTCATTGGAAGGACTGATGCTGAAGCTCCAACAGTGTGGCTACCTGATGCGAAGAACTGACACAATGGAAAAGATGCTAACACTGGGAAAGACTGAAGGCAGGAGGAGAAGATGATGGCAGAGGATAAGATGATTGGATGGCATCACTGATTCAATGCACACGAGTCTGAACATGCGAGGGGGAGCTGGTGATAGATAGGGAAGCTTGGAATGCTGTAGTTTATGGGGTCACAAAGAGTCTCACACGACTGAGAGACTTAACTGAACCAAACTGAATTATACTCACAAGAACCGTCCACTATAGCTGAGTCCTGGCTCCAGCTCTATGAAGTATTTGAAGTGTTGGAACAAGTCTGATACAGCAAGTCTCCCAGAAGTTCCATACCACCCACCAAATATCTCCTGAATTTCTAAGCGGTGACACTGCACTTGGTCTAGTCTAGTAAGCTGAGGCATTAATACTGTAAAAGCATTAATACTGTAAAAAGTAGCCAACATTTTTTTAAATTAAATTTGGAAATATGTCCCCAAGCCAGCAGGCATATCTAAAGCAGCTGTCACCACCTCAGGAATCCAGACTGTAGCTCAGAAGCCTCCCCTTCATTCTCCTTTCCAATTACCTCCATCATATCACCCACCTGTAGCATTCTCTGTCCCTGGCCTGGGAAAGATTCCTCTGTTCTTGCAGTCTTCACTGAACTTCACTGAATTCCATGAGTGCCCATTCATTGTCCATATTTTGAGCTGCCTGCTGACTGACTGGAAACATTTGAGGAATGAAAATGAGAGGCTGAAAACAGGCCTACACTGAAACTTATTATGTTCCATAGAAGGAACCTGCACTTCCTTTTAGCTAAGCTGAGTGTTGTTAGTGATTTAAATCCTATTGACATGATCATCTAAGAGATGAGCATTTTCTCTCTGAAACTGGCACTAAAGGCTTCTATATGGCTTCACTTTTGGTGTCTGTTTTCTTCAAGGCCTACTGTACCTGTACTGTTACCTCCAAATATTCTCAGTTAAGCATGCCTTGGCCTGATGTGCTGCAATAGAGAGTCTTCCAGGCACGCCTATGGGCGGATGGTGGAGAGGACTTGTTAGCACAGTTCTTGAGCTGGTAGAGTACTTGAAGTCTGTAGTCTTTATCAGCCATGTCTCTGGCATGGCTGAAGGTGTTAATGGTGAGCTTGCCTGGAGCTGTGGTTTTGCTGCTCATAGCAGCCCTTGTTACAGTTGAGGACCATGTACCTCTCCATGGGTTGGGGCCCTTCAGTCTGGACTGTACTCCTGGTTTCTGTTATTCTTTTTTTTCTTTCAAGTATGTAGTAGGAATCTCGAATGGTGGCCTCTTTGGGTTCTCAGGAATCCAGAGGACTGGAAAAAAAGAGTGGCAGCCACAGACAACAAACTCTGCCATGGAGAAGCTGACACAAAGATGCCCACCTGGGCAAATGTGTGGGAAGCAGGCCCAGGCATCTCCAACGGTTTAAGAGGCCTTGTGTTCCTCTAGGCTGCCTCATTGCTACTGCAGCCTAGAGTCTTGGTGAGGGGAGGTTTAGGGAGGCATGGTGACCATGACATCACAACTTTGCCATATCACTAAAGCAATAGGCAGCGATGCCCTGGTCATTACCATTTGCCTCCCAGGATTTAAAAAGAGATGTATGGCAAGGATAAAAGGACAAGACTGTTTATTTTTCAGGAGATCAGACTGCCTTCCTGATGTGTTTATTTTCTTTTACCACTCCCTGTGAATTATGCTCATTCTAATATTTCCTAGGTCAACTTGACCTGTGAAAGAGGATTATGTTCTAGCCCAGCTGAATCTCTAAAGAGACAGTGAAAGCTCTTAGGGAGCATGAGGAATCTGTGAGAATTGTTAGTTGATGAGAAAAGAGAGATCCTTGCCATTTTCCATTTCCTAAATATATATGTAAGAAAACAACGCCTCTTTTGGAACTGACAGCTTCTCTTCCAGAGAAAGTGCATGTATCGGTTTGCTAGGGTTGCCATAACAAAGTGCCCCATACCAGGCAGCTTCAATAAATGTTTTCTCCAGCTCCTGGGTATCAAGTCAGTAATCAAAGGGTCAGCATATTTGTCTTCTTCTGACACCTTTTTAGATTATGACTGGCCTTTGTTTGCCTTTGCTTTCACATAGTAATGTCTCTGTGTTGTTTGCGACTGACCTACTGTTCTTATAAAATGCCAGTTGTAGTAACCCAACTACCTCTATAGAGGCCCTATTTCCAAAAAAGTTCGGAAAGAAATTATATCTTATGGAGGTTGACCACATATAAAGTACAGAGAGTTAGCGCTTTGACATACACATTTTGAGAGAATAAAATTTATTCTATAATAACTAGTTTCTTCTTTCCACTTGGTACTGCTCTATCTCTCTCCCAGAATTCACCCTATGAAGCAGGTCTCTACAACACAGAAAAGAAAAATGGATTGTCCAGGGGTAATACAGATGAAGACATATTCAGAATTTATAACCAATCTAGAAATCCTCATCAAAGTCATAAGGGAAGGAAAGCATTTCTATCTTGGAGTAAGTATTAAACCATAATGTGATGCACATGATAAGTAAAGTGGTATATTCAGTTCACACTTAAGGATGAATCTTTTTTTCTAAATTATCTTTGTGCTTTTTTTATGGACTACTGGATGTTTCTTTTCCTTTAAAAGAAAGAAAGAAAAAAAAAAACAGTTTCCTCCTATGTGGAGAGAGTTTTTCTTACTTTCCTCTGTCAACATTTTGGAATTTCTTTCCTGTTACCCAAAATAAGGATTTCTACATTGTCTTCGCTTTAGGGAGTCTGGTCCATTGGTATGTTTATTTTCTGGATCTGGGAATAATAACCTCTAATACAATGTTTCCCGTGTCTAGAGCAATAGGGAGTGCAATGGAAGGCTCTGCAAATGAGACGCAATGATAACCTCAAGATCCCCATATATCTCTTCCTTATCTAGGAGCCGCAGGCTACTTTACAACTTGAACAGATCTCTCAAAAGCACTAGAGAGCCTCAAGAACTCATCTCCCAAGTGTATGTTTCTCTGCTTCCTGTGTTTGCCATGCTGTCATGCCTACTTTTATGTCACAAGTAAAAGAAGTTTTTGATTCCATTGTATTCCACAATTATTTCCATAGCAAGAATGTGAACCTCCCACATATTCCTTTCTCCAAGCTAATAGACCCTGTCCAAAAATGTAGCAAGAAGGCTGAAAGTCCATTTTCTGAAGGAGTTCCTGAGTGTTAGTGAAGTTTTCACAAGCTTTTCACATATTTGCCTATTTCATACTGTAATGTTGGTCACGATTGTCTCCATGAGAAACACATCAGAAGTACTGCTGAAGGTATCTGAGTGCTCAGGGGAAGATGATGTTAGGAAAGTGAAAGCATGGACTCCACAGTGACATATGTGAAGGTGTCAGAAGCAATGGGCTAGAGTGATTGATTGCTTTAGAAAAACAAAGAGGGATGGCCAGTAAGGTCAAAAGTGATCCTGTCAAGAGTCTAAGCAAGAAGTTGAACTCTGTAGTTTACATTCGAGAGCAAGCAGGATCGTCATATGCAGGCAGTGAGGGGGAAGACTTAACAAGAACTAGCTGAGATAAACAGGGAATTGTTGATATCTTTGACAGATGAACTATGTACAGGGGCTGCTGATTTCTCCTCAGAGCTTATCCCCACACTGTCAAGTCAATCAGCCCACTCACAGTCCACTTTCCCACAGCCTTTCTTTATTTACAGCAGTCCTCAGAAGCTCAGCATGTCTGGACTTCTGCATTTTATCTCCCTATACATTCACTTGTGCATATCTGGCATAGAAGAAGATACTATAAAATGGGCCATATTTAGTGGCAGGAAGTGATTCAGAACAATCGTTACAGTCCGAGAGTGAGAGAAAAGTCCTAACACAAAAATGTGGCTTCCAAGTTAATGCTCGCTTCATTTTGTGTAAGGAGAGATGTATTCAAAGATAAAGAAAGAGAAATCCGAGATAGGTGGTTATATGATCTCGTAATTGAAATATTATGAGGATGCTCCAACAAACCTCTCATCCTTATGCACTGGGAAACAGGTGGAATGGAAACCACAGTTAGAGAAAACTAACCATACTGAACACTTGAATCATAGCCGTGTCTAATTCAGTGAAACTAGGAGGGACTGGTCGTGGTGGAGAGTTCTGACAAAATGTGACCTACTGGAGAAGGGAATGGCAAACCACTTCAGTATCTTTGCCTTGAGAACCCCATGAATCGTAAGAAAAGGCAAAAAGATAAGACACTGAAAGATGAACTCTTCAGGTCACTAGGTGTCATATATTCTTGAAACAAAAACAGACGTTCATAACATTGTATGGGAGGCAGTGATGAAAACCATAGCGAAGAAGAACTGTAAAGAGGCAAATGGTTGTCTGAGAAGGCCTTTCTAATACCTGAGTGAAGA
Organism: Litocranius walleri; assembly: GCA_006410535.1. Classification (NCBI taxonomy): domain Eukaryota; kingdom Metazoa; phylum Chordata; class Mammalia; order Artiodactyla; family Bovidae; genus Litocranius; species Litocranius walleri. Next base: position 79,208 of record SJYG01001706.1, on the reverse strand, counting down.
ACTGAAGTGAAAAGCAATAGAGAAAAGGAAAGATATAGCCACCAGAATGCAGAGTTCCAAAGCACAGCAAGGAGAGAGAAGATAGCCTTCCTAAGCACAAATGCAAAGAAACAGAGGAAAACCATAGACTGAGAAAGACAAGGGACCTCTTCAAGAAAATTAGACATACCAAGGGAACATTTTGCAAAGATGGGCACAATAAAGGACAAAAGCAGTATGGACCTGATGGAAGAAGAAGATACTAAGAAAAGGCGGCAAGAATACACAGAATAACTATTGATAATGACTGAGATAACCACGATGGTGTGCTCACTCAGCTAGAGCTAGATTTCCTGGAGCAAGAAGTCAACTGGTCCTTAGGAACCACCACTATGAACAAAGCTAGTGGAGTGATGGAATTCGAGCTGAATTATTTCAAATTCTAAATGATGAGGCCGTGAAAGTGCTGTACTCAATAGGCCAGCAATTTTGGAAAACTCGACAGTGGCCACAGTACTGGAAAAGGTCAGTTTTCATTCCTATCCCAAAGAAACGGCATGTCAAAGAATGTTCAGACTACCAACAATTGCACTCATCTTACACACTAGCAAAGGAATGCTCAAAGTCTCCAAGTCTTCAACATCAAGTGAACCAATAACTTCTAGATGCTCAAAAGGGATTTACAAAAGGCAGAGGATACATAGAGCAAATTGCCAACATCTGCTGGATCACAGAAAGGGCAAGAGAATTCCAGAAAAACATGCATTTCTGCTTCACTGAGTTCGCTAGAGCCTTGGACTGTGTGGATCACAACAAACTGGAAAATGCTTAAGAAAACACCAACAGAGAACACCTTACCTGCCACCTGAGAAATCTGTATGCAGGTTAAGAAGCAACAGTTAGAATCGGACATGGAACAATGGACTGGTGCCAAATTGGGGGAATGGAGTACGCCCGGGCTGTATATTGTCTCTTTGCTTATTTAACTTACATGCAGAGTACATCATATGAAAGGACAGATTTGATGAAGCACAACTTGGAATCAAGATAGCTGGGAGAAACATCAACCTCAGATATGCAGATATGTATAACACTGATGACAACCTCAGATATGCAGATGACACCATCCTTTGTCAGAAAGCGAGGAGGACATGAAGAGTCTGTACTGATGAAAGTCAAAGTGGACAGTGAAAAAGCTGGCTTAGAACTAACATTCAAAAAACTAAGGTCGTGGCATCCGGTCCCATGTCTTCATGCTGAATAGAAGACAAACAGTGGAAACACTGAAACACTTTACTTTTCTCAACTTCAAAATCACTCCAGATGCTGAATGCAGCCATGGAATTCAAGGACCCTTGCTGCTTGGAAGAAAAGCTATGACAAACCTAGACAGCATATTAAAAAGAAGAGACATTAATCTACCAATAAAGGTCCGTCCAGTCAAAGCTATGGCTTTTCCAATAGTCATGGATGGGTGTGAGAACTTGACCATAATGAAATTGAAGGCCAAAGAATTGATGCTTTTGAACTGTGGTGTTGGAGAAGACTCTTGAGAGTCCCCTGGATTCCCAGATCAGCTAGTCAATCCTAAAGAAAATCAGTCCTGAATATTCATTGGAAGGACTGATGCTGAAGCTCCAACAGTGTGGCTACCTGATGCGAAGAACTGACACAATGGAAAAGACGCTAACACTGGGAAAGACTGAAGGCAGGAGGAGAAGAGGATGGCAGAGGATAAGATGATTGGATGGCATCACTGATTCAATGCACACGAGTCTGAATATGCGAGGAGAAGCTTGGAATGCTGTAGTTTATGGGGTCACAAAGAGTCACACACTACTGAGAGACTTAACTGAACCAAACGAATTATACTCACAAGAACCGTCCACTATAGCTGAGTCCTGGCTCCAGCTCTATGAAGCATTTGAAGTGTTGGAACAAGTCTGATACAGCAAGTCTCCCAGAAGTTCCACACCACCCACCAAATATCTCCTGAATTTCTAAGTGATGACACTGCACTTGGTCTAGTCTAGTAAGCTGAGGCATTAATACTGTAAAAAGTAGACAACATTTTTTAAATTAAATTTGGAAATATGTCCCCAAGCCAGCAGGCATATCTAAAGCAGCTGTCACCACCTCAGGAATCCAGACTGTAGCTCAGAAGCCTCCCCTTCATTCTCCTTTCCAATTACCTCCATCATATCACCCAACTGTAGCATTCTCTGTCCCTGGCCTGGGAAAGATTCCTCTGTTCTTGCAGTCTTCACTGAACTTCACTGAATTCCGTGAGTGCCCATCCATTGTCCATATTTTGAGCTGCCTACTGACTGACCGGAAACATTTGAGGAATGAAAATGAGAGGCTGAAAACAGGCCTACACTGAAACTTATTATGTTCCATAGAAGGAACCTGCACTTCCTTTTAGCTAAGCTGAGTGTTGTTAGTGATTTAAATCCTATTGACATGATCATCTAAGAGATGAGCATTTTCTCTCTGAAACTGGCACTAAAGGCTTCTATATGGCTTCACTTTTGGTGTCTGTTTTCTCCAAGGCCTACTGTACCTGTACTGTTACCTCCAAATATTCTCAGTTAAGCATGCCTTGGCCTGATGTGCTGCAATAGAGAGTCTTCCAGGCACGCCTATGGCGGATGGTGGAGAGGACTTGTTAGCACAGTTCTTGAGCTGGTAGAGTACTTGAAGTCTGTAGTCTTTATCAGCCATGTCTCTGGCATGGCTGAAGGTGTTAATGGTGAGCTTGCCTGGAGCTGTTGTTTTGCTGCTCATAGCAGCCCTTGTTACAGTTGAGGACCATGTACCTCTCCATGGGTTGGGGCCCTTCAGTCTGGACTGTACTCCTGGTTTCTGTTATTCTTTTATTTCTTTCAAGTATGTAGTAGGAATCTCGAATGGTGGCCTCTTTGGGGTCTCAGGAATCCAGAGGACTTGAAAAAAAGAGTGGCAGCCACAGACAACAAACTCTGCCATGGAGAAGCTGACACAAAGACGCCCACCTGGGCAAATGTGTGGGAAGCAGGCCCAGGCATCTCCAACGGTTTAAGAGGCCTTGTGTTCCTCTAGGCTGCCTCATGGCTACTGCAGCCTAGAGTCTTGGTGAGGGGAGGTTTAGGGAGGCATGGTGACCATGACATCACAACTTTGCCATATCACTAAAGCAATAGGCAGCGATGCCCTGGTCATTACCATTTGCCTCCCAGGATTTAAAAAGAGATGTATGGCAAGGATAAAAGGACAAGACTGTTTCTTTTTCAGGAGATCAGACTGCCTTCCTGATGTGTTTATTTTCTTTTACCACTCCCTGTGAATTATGCTCATTCTAATATTTCCTAGGTCAACTTGACCTGTGAAAGAGGATTATGTTCTAGCCCAGCTGAATCTCTAAAGAGACAGTGAAAGCTCTTAGGGAGCATGAGGAATCTGTGAGAATTGTTAGTTGATGAGAAAAGAGAGATCCTTGCCATTTTCCATTTCCTAAATATATATGTAAGAAAACGACGCCTCTTTTGGAACTGACAGCTTCTCTTCCAGAGAAAGTGCATGTATCGGTTTGCTAGGGTTGCCATAACAAAGTGCCCCATACCAGGCAGCTTCAATAAATGTTTTCTCCAGCTCCTGGGTATCAAGTCAGTAATCAAAGGGTCAGCATATTTGTCTTCTTCTGACACCTTTTTAGATTATGACTGGCCTTTGTTTGCCTTTGCTTTCACATAGTAATGTCTCTGTGTTGTTTGCGACTGACCTACTGTTCTTATAAAATGCCAGTTGTAGTAACCCAACTACCTCTATAGAGGCCCTATTTCCAAAAAAGTTCGGAAAGAAATTATATCTTATGGAGGTTGACCACATATAAAGTACAGAGAGTTAGCGCTTTGACATACACATTTTGAGAGAATAAAATTTATTCTATAATAACTAGTTTCTTCTTTCCACTTGGTACTGCTCTATCTCTCTCCCAGAATTCACCCTATGAAGCAGGTCTCTACAACACAGAAAAGAAAAATGGATTGTCCAGGGGTAATACAGATGAAGACATATTCAGAATTTATAACCAATCTAGAAATCCTCTCCTCAAAGTCATAAGGGAAGGAAAGCATTTCTATCTTGGAGTAAGTATTAAACCATAATGTGATGCACATGATAAGATAACTGCTAAAAGACTGACAAGATAAATGATATATTCTATATCTATGCATCCTAGCAAATCAGCTCCTTACAAAACTTTCAAAATAGAAAATGGTCCTTGAATCAGACTGGATGACAAACTTTGTCACACTTTGTCCTAAATTCACCTGGCAACTGGGGGAGCTATCAGTGTCTGCTAATTTTCTCTACACACAAGGAAAATCTGCTCATACTTTGAGTGTATGTGGTTTTGAAATGAGGCATTCTCTCAGAGAGTCTGTTACCCTCCATAGACTAGAGAGATAGCGTACTACTGTAACGAAATATCCGTGCATCCAACACCCTTAGGCCAAGCAATATTGAGACACTGGAGTTTAAAGTAGAGAAACGTTTTATTGCAGAGCCATGCAAGGAGATGGGTGACTTATACCTTTAAAAATCACAAATCTACCTACAGAAACAAAAGACCTACATATAGAAAACTATAAAACTCTGGTGAATGACAAAAATAGATGGAGAAATAGACTGTGTTCTTGGAATGGAAGGATCAATATAGTGAAAATGAATATACTACCCAAAACAATCTACAGGTTCAGTGTAATGCCTATTAAGCTACTAGCGGTATATTTCAGAGAACTAGAACCAACAATTTGATAATTTGCATGGAAATCCAAAAAACTTCAAATAGCCAAAGCAATCTTGAGAAAGAAGAATGGGACTGCAGGAATCAGCCTGCTCGACTTCAAGCTATACTACAAAGCAACAGTCATCGACAGAGTATGGGACTGGCACAAAGACAGAAACATAAATCAATGGAACAAAATAGAAAGACCAGAGATAAATATCCGCACCTATGGACAACTTATCTTTGAGAAAAGAGGCAAGAATATACAATGGAGAAAAGACAATCTCTTCAACAAGTGGTGGTAGGAAAACTGGTCAACCACTTGTAAAAGAATGAAACCAGAACACTTTCTAACACCATGCACACAAAAATAAACTCAAAATGGATCAACGATCTAAACATAAGACCACGAACTGTAACACTCCTACAGGAAAACATAGGCAAAACACTGTCTGATGTAAATCACAGTAGGCTCCTCTATGACCCACCTCCCTGAATAATCAGAATAAAAGGAAAAATAAAACAAATGGAAACTAATTAAACTTAAAAGCTTTTGCACAATGAAGTAAACTATAAGCAAGGTGAAAAGACAGCATTCGGAATGGGAGAAAATAATAGCAAATGAAGCAACTGACAAGGAATTAATCTCAAAAATATAAAGCAACTCCTGCAGCTCAATTCCAGAAGGGTAAGCGATGCAATGAAATAAATAAATAAATAAAATGGGCCAAAGGACAAAACAGACATTTCTCCAAAGAAGACATACAGATGGCTAACAAACCCATGAAAAGATGCTCAGTATCACTGATTATCAGAGAAATGCAAATGAAAACCACAGTGAGGTACCATTTATTTATTGTCACAAATTATCTATTTATTACCACAAACATCTATTTATTTAATGTTTATTACCAAACATCTATGTATTACCACAATGAGGTATCATCTATTTATTGTCTACAAACAATAAATGCTGGAGAGGGTGCGGAGAAAGAGGAACCCTCTCACACTGTCGGTGTGAGTGCAGACTAGTACAGCCACTATGGAGAACAATATAAAGATTCTTAAACACCAGGAAATAGAACTGCCATACGACCCAGCAATCCCTCTGCTGGGCATACATACAGAAAAAAACAGAAGTAAAAGACACATGTGCCCCAGTGTTCATCGCAGCACCGTTTACAATAGATAGGACATGGAAGCAACCTAGATGTCCATTGGCAGAAGAATGGAGAGGAAAGTAGTGGTATATATAGATAGTGGAGTATTACTCACCTATTAAAAAGAATGTATTTGAATCAGTTCTAATGAGGAAGATGAAATTGGAGCCTATCATACAGAGCAAAGTAAGTCAGAAAGAAATAATAACACACACACACACACACACACACACACACACATATATATGGAATTTAGAAAGATGGTAGAAATGACTCTATATGCGAGACAGCATTAAACTCTGATGTAAAGAACAGACTTTGGGACTCTGTGGGAGAAGGCAAGGGTGTGATGGTTTCAGAGAATAGCACTGAAACATGTATATTGTCATATATGAAATAGATTGCCAGTCCAAGTTCGATGCAAGAGACACAGTGCTCAGGGCTGGTGCACTGGGATGATGCTGAGGGATAGGATGGTGAGGGAGGTGGGTGGGAGGGTCAGGATGGGGAGCGCATGTACACTCATGGCTGATTCGTGTGAATGTATGGCAAAAACTACCACAATAATGTAAAATAGTTAACATCCAATTAACATAAAAATTTTAAAAAGAGGTAAAAATAAAAAGATTAGAAAATATTTTAACTGAGTGAGAATAAAAACATAGCATATCAGAATTCATGAGATCCATATCTAGAAGTGCTTATAATTTCAAATGTTTGTATTAAAAAAGAATAAAAGTGTAAGCCAGTGGGGGGTGGGAATCACAAACTCCATCAAATCTTTCAGCAAATGCCACATATAGGAAATGTGAGGGAGGGGTGTGATTAACTGATGCAAACTTCTTGCTGACAGATCTTGTGTTCTTGAGGTAAGGTGGTGGCCAGCTAACTGTGTTCTTATAATCCTCAAGGGAAACAAATATTATTCCCTATGCACTGAAAGGCGATTCTCAAGATTTACTTTCACCCTCCAAGGTCCTGGTTGTGAGGAGGGGGTCCCTGTGTAGGCCGGTTATCCTGTCTGGGAGCATTCATCTAGCACCCAGTCTTGTTACTTCCAGCAGTGCCCACTCCCAGCTGGAAGAGGCAGTTCTCAGTTTTCTGTGCTTTATTTGTACCAAGGCACACACACCTTCAATGCCCAGCCAGGGAGGCCTGGCGTGCTGCAATTCACGGGGTCGCAGAGAGTTGGAGACTACTGAGCAACTGAACTGAACTGAACTGAACACACCATTGTGTATCTGTGCTCCAACTTCCTTATCCCTTCATCTGCCAGTGGACCTATAGGATGCTTCCATGTCCAGCTATTGTAAACAGTTCTACTTGAAGACTGGGATACATGTTTTTTAGTACGTGCTTAGAGGAAATGTAAAAGTTCACAGACTCTCTCCTCTAGGAACTGACTTGAAATATTAAAGCTATCTTTAATGTTTTCAGAGAGGGTAGGTTTACTGATATGTGCCTCTCTCTGTTTTGAAAGGCACCACCCCCACCCCCTACCCCCTGATTCTGAGAAACTTAGGATGGAGTGTCTCCCTTTACCTAAAATAGAAAACCAAAGAAGCTGCTTCATGTGAAGATCAATGGCCAGCATAGTTCTCTCGGATGGAAAAGTAAGGAAGAGTGGTCTGGTTCTGAAACGGATTGACAGGGAGACATAATTAACCTGAAATACTTTTGAAAGATAAATAAAAAGCATCAACTGCATGTGTCTGCATATTGTGGGGGCAGGTCCTCAGGACAAACACTTCAGCTGCATGCAGGCTTCTCAGTTTTAGTTCAGATCAGTTCTGTTCAGTCACTCAGTCGTGTCCGACTCTTCACGACGCTATGAATCGCAGCACGCCATGCCTCCCTGTCCATGACCAACTCCCAGAGTTCAAGCAGACTCACCTCCATCGAGTCAGTGATGCCAACTAGACATCTCGTCCTCTGTCGTCCCCTTCTTCTCCTGGCCCCAATCCTTCCCATCATCAGAATCTTTTCCAATGAGTTAGCTCTTCGCATGAGGTGGCAAATGTACTGGAGTTTCAGCTTCAGCATCATTCCTTCCAAAGAAGTCCCAGGGCTGATCTCCTTCAGAATGGACTGGTTGGATCTCCTTGCAGTCCAAGGGACTCTCAAGAGTCTTCTCCAACACTGTGTGGGAATTATCAGTCCATGGAGATTTGTAGAGGGGATTAAGTTATATGCTGTGGTTGTGTCAGGGACACAGTTCTTCCTTTGGGGTGGGGGTTGGGAGGATGGAGAAAGAAGAAGAGGGGCCCCTTAACTGTGGGTCTCACAGTTATACGAGGGAAATGTGGGTGTTCATGGAAAGGGTCTGGTGAACAAGGGCCAGAGTTCGAAAGAATGGAATGCAATTTTGTTGGAAGGTGGTGCCCCAGGTGTCTTCTCTGTTGCATATCACCAGACTTTAAGAGTACAGAACAAGGAGAAAGCCATAACATTCAACTCACTATGAACCTAGAAGGCCATATGTATATGAGCGTGTATATGAGTGCATGGTCAGCTTTACTGAGAGTCCACTTCCCAGAGCTAGATTTCCAGGTAACATCTTAAAGGGTGGGGGTATAAGGTATATGGAGGGGGGCTGTGGCCTAGGTAGAAATGGGGTGGGAAAGCAGTGAGGATATAGTTTCTGGCAAGGGGGAAAGATACACTGCCAGGAAACAGATAAACAAAACAGATCTCATCATAATGTTTGAGCTCATGTGAACTTTGTTATTTTCTCCAGGAACTCAGTTTAGGTACAAAGCATGCAAGGGCAGAAGTGAGAGGAATGAGGATGTTAGGGCCAGCCTAGCCAGCCATGTGCTCTGTGTCCCACGCTGCTGCTGCTGCTGCTGCTGCTATGGCTCAGTGGTTAATATCTCTTTATCCAGGAAGGCTTAAAGTCTTTGCCCAAGGCCCTCTATCAGGCCAAGGTGTAGAAATAATTTTTTCTCAGGAACCCTCTGGTGACAGTGTCTCTTCCTTGCTGAATGGCTCAGCACAGAATGTTTTCAACCACAAGGGACCTATCTGTCTTCTAGGGCCTTTTCTCTACTCTTTGAGCCAAGAGCCAATGGGAACACTTGGAGCATATGGAGCTCACAGAGGGGCTGGTCAGCACTTAGGGAGGTCCTTCTGAAGTAGATGACTGCTTTCTGGAACCATGTCCACCTCTGGATTGGGCAAAGGACAGACTGGCACAAATGGGATAGGGAGAGTTCAACATTTGTCCCCTCAGTGTTGTCTTCTCATCCCAGATTCAATGGCTCCAATGTGGACATGCCAGAGGGTGATATCCCACATGAAGTTCTGTCCCACATGAAGTTCTCACTGTAAAACCTTTTTCTCCGTGAGCAGCATCTCTTTAGAGGGCAAAGGATAAATGTTGAACGTCAACGTTCATGGGTTTACGGATGTTCCATTCAAGATGTCCCGAATGAAATCTCCTGCTCAGGGCCAGGTTTTGCATTTGAATGAAAAATTATGACCAACCTAGATAGTATATTCAAAAGCAGAGACATTACTTAGCCGACTAAGGTCCATCTAGTCAGGGCTATGGTTTTTCCTGTGGTCATGTATGGATGTGAGAGTTGGACTGTGAAGAAGGCTGAGTGCTGAAGAATTGATGCTTTTGAACTGTGGTGCTGGAGAAGACTCTTGAGAGTCCCTTGGACTGCAAGGAGATCCAACCAGTCCATCCTGAAGGAGATCAACCCTGGGATTTCTTTGGAAGGAATGATGCTAAAGCTGAAACTCCAGTACTTTGGCCACCTCATGGGAAGAGTTGACTCATTGGAAAAGACTCTGATGCTGGGAGGGATTGGGGACAGGAGAAGAAGGGGACAACTGAGGATGAGATGGCTGGATGGCATCACGGACTCAATGGACTCGAGTCTGAGTGAACTCCGAGAGATGGTAATGAACAGGGAGGCCTGGCGTGCTGCGATTCATGGGGTGCAAAGAGTTGGACGCGACTGAGCGACTGAACTGAACTGATCTAAACCCCAGTTTGGCCCCTTTCTCCAGAGAAGCATCTACAGCTCTAGAAGGCAAGGCTTGCCCTTCTCTGGGTGATTTCTGAACAACCAGCCCAGGAGACACTGGAAACATGTCTTCTTACCTTTTTAACCTATAAACTTCAAAGAACCCTTGAGGCTCCATCAGGCTGGTATCTGTCTTTCTCAGCTCTAGTTCAGTACAAAACAAAGCCAAAACTATGGTGTAATAACTCTGCGGCGGGTGTGAGATGGCATATTGGGGCATGGTTTTGGGGACCTTAGACTGGGCTCATCTAGGGACTGCATGGCATTTATCCACATTCAGAAGTTTTAGCGAGGCACTGCAAAGAATTTAAAGACAATAAAAGTTTAGGACAAGGTCCCCCAGTGCCTAACATTTCCTTCCAGTGCTTCAGGACCAGGAGTGACTTTAGCTCTAACCTGTCCTGGAGTGAAGAGTGCAGAGATAATCATGAATCAGTTAGTAAACTGAACTGTGGATGTTGACTGGGTGGTCATTCTCTGGAAACTTGCCATGACTTGTGTCCCAGACTCTTGAGGGCTTTCACTTGGGCCCTAAACTGCACACTTGGATGTGTTGTGTAAGATTTTCTTCCACTGAATATCAATGCATGTGTAACTTGGCAGATTAGTGGTGAATTCATGAGCATTCTGGCTCAGTCACCCTGAGCTGCATTTGCTTCCTGTTCCCTGGATGTGTTCATGTTTTCCTGTGTTTAGAATGAAGACTAGGTGTCTCCATTCTGTTTGCCCATGAATGTGAATTGATGTTTCTTCCTGTGGGTCTGCCTATACTCTTGTCTTCTTTCATGATGCATGCATGCTTGTGCCATTAATCACAGCTATGCTGTCATAGCTGAGTTCTTGCGTGTTACTATTCAAAACACATGCATTGTGTTGCTCGTATTCACTCATTTTTTTTTTTTAAGTTTGTGTATCTTTGTTAGATTGCATGTGAATTTGACCCTCTCTTTCATTCCTGGATCAAATGCTTCCAACATCTTGAATTGGACTTAAAAAAATTTATTTACGTTAATTGGAGGTTAATTACTTTACAATACTGTATTGGTTTTACCATACATCAACATGAATCCACCACAGGTATGCACGTGTTCCCCGTCCTGAACACCCCTCCCCATACCATCCCTCTGGGTCATCTCAGTGCACCAGCCCCAAGCATCCAGTATCATGCATCGAACCTGGACTGGCGATTCATTTCATATATGATATTATACATGTTTCAATGCCATTCTCCCAAATCATCCAACTCTTGCCCTCTCCCACAGAGTTCAAAAGACTGTTCTATATGTCTGTGTCTGTTTTGCTGTCTCGCATACGGGGTTATTATCACCATCTTTCTAAATTCCATATATATGCATTAATATACTGTATTGGTGTTTTTCTGTCTGGCTTACTTCACTCTGTATAATAGGCTCCAGTTTAATCCACCTCATTAGAACCGATTCAAATGGAGAAAAGGGAACACTTTTACACGGTTTTGGTAAGAATGCAAACTAGTACAGCCACTATGGAGAACAGTGTGGAGATTCTTTAAAAAGCTGGAAATAGAACTGCCTTATGACCCAGCAATCCCACTGCTGGGCATGCACACCAAGGAAACCAGAATTGAAAGAGACACGGGTACCCCAGTGTTCACTGCAGCACTGTTTATAATATCCAGGACATAGAAGCAACCTAGATGTCCATCAGCAGATGAATGGATAAGAAAGCTGTGGTACATAAACACATGGAGTATTATTCAGCCATTAAAAAGAACTGGACTTTTAAAAAGTGATATTTGTGCACAGCAAGAAATGCTTTATCACAGGAATAGTTAACAGTGACTCACACGTGGAAACAAGAATACCCACACCCTTACATTAATGCCCAGCATGCAAGAATATCACTCGTTGAACTGAGAATGTTAATTAGGTTCACAAAGAGCAAAGATGTTGCAGGAATGCATCTGTCAGGAAATTTTTTATATGTCAGGAAAGATTTGGGATTGACTTGTTAGGTGTTGTATAAAAACTACTGAAGGATTGAAATACATTAACTTTTACCCCTACCCACGTTTTCTTGCACTGATCATTAAGCTGACATTACTGATGCAGAATTTCTTCATGATTTTAAGTAAATCATCATCCAAGTGATAGGAATTGGGGCGGCGTTTCTGTAAAGAGAAAGTTGTTAAAGAATTCTTGATCCAGGGAAAAGGGGTGCATGATCAATTTCAAGTTCAAAGTCCCTTGCTATTTCTGTGTCGTTTCTGGAAGGAAAGCACAGGGAATGGAATCACACCAACCTGACTGGCACTGTAAACCAGTCCAAGGCGACAGGAGTAGAGAACACAGGTATATTTCCCTCCAGTGTCCACAGTGAGGACTTTCAACCATGCCAGCCTCTTTGCATGTCAATCACCCTTATAAGCAAATCCCATTCACCTTCCAGGATATATCACAGAAGTAGAAGAAGACACTGACTTGATCAACTACAGAGTGAAAAACATAACTGGGACAAAAAAGAGGGGTGCTTACCAAAATCCATATACTGGACAAGTAAACCAATGCCAGAGTCCAGCTCCAAGTAGCCAGGAAATCAACCTGAAGGGATGGGCGGTGTTGGTGAGTAATGATGCAGCCTCTCATTTAGTTTTTTGGACTGCATGTTTATTTCAAGCTTTAGATTCTCTTTTTTACTTTGACAAAAGCATCAGGTCAGAGGTTTGACATTTTCAACTTTCCCTCACCCAGATTTATTATCTCCATAAATCATTGTTGTCCTTCAAGCAGAGTTTCTGCTACAGTGGTTCTCTCAGAATTGTGTTTACTTTAAGTCATGATTACATTGTAACTCGTGCTTATATCTGGGCTGCAAAGCACAAACCTCAGTTTATTTCTTATCTTTCTAAATCCTGTTTGCCCCAAGTATCCTGATGTCACTATCACTTAAAAAGCTTCTAGATATTAATATCTCTAAAATTCCTAATTTCTATAAGCTATAGTAAAATATGCTAACATAACAACATTCTTTAAATCTTTAACTTCTAACTATTTTTATATTCATAAACCCTAAATTCAGCAAACTCCTTTACCATAAACATTCCCCTCAAAAATAAGTTTCAGATAACAATCCTTCCCATGGCCTCAAGCTGCAGCCTACGTGGTCATCCTGGACCACTCTTTTGTAAAGATCTTTGAACAAATGTCATTGATTATCTTTATGAATTATTCTCTGAGCAAAACTGCAGAAGGCTTTGGGCCTTCTCATGCTTCTCTCAAGAACAATAAGCACCTTAATATTCTTTTCAGTCAGCTTAGCCGAGGAAAGGAAAATTCAAGTCAGAATCACAAGGCCTAGCTCCTTCATCTCGGGTCCGTGCCTGCAGGACAAAGAGAGGGAGCTGGGGCCGTGCCTCCATTTTGTCAGTAATGTGTAGTTAGCTCCTGACAAACCAATATTTCCCGATATATGCAAGTTTCGTTTCAGAATTGTGTGTATGTGTGTGTATGTACATGCACACCCATGTGCACTGGTAAAAAGTTTGTGTGAGCTCTCTGAACTGGCCTGGCTGGGGGATGGAAGAGGAGACACTGAAAACTTGAAAGAGTTTGTGTAAGGTACAAAGATCTTGGGGCAGCAGAAGCACTGACATCCTGGAAAATGGCCTAGGAATCTCACTGATGGAGCAAGCTGTACATGTAAGCAGGCATGTACGTGTAAACGTGGATCCCTGAGCAGAAGGGAGAGGAAGGCAAAAGGATCTGGGGGCAGTCAGGAAGGTTGCGAAGGAGCAGAGAAACAGTCTGGGCCAGATTTCCAGGCACAGAAGAGGGGCTACAAACAGCCTCTAGGACACCTGGCCTTTGTTTTGAGTGCAGGTATCCATATTGCATTTTTTATGCAGAGCACAAAATACTGTTTTATATATTGTCTGGTGGGTCAGCTGCTATAGAATCTGTCTGCAATGTGGGAAACCTGGGTTTGATCCTGGAGCTTGGAAAAATCCCCTGGAGAAGGGAAAGGCCACCCCCTCCAGTATTCTGGCCTGGAGGATTCGGGGTCACAAAGACTCGGACACAACTGAGAGACTCCACTTCACTTCACTTTAGTTTATAAAGAGGCATCTCTGTCAGCTCTACCTCCTCCTGGCTCACTAATGGAGGGCGACCCTAGACTAGGAGACTCTAGTTCTTGAAGAAGGGGTGACTGTGAAAAATTCTAGGGGTGTGCTTATTGACTGTTGCAATGAAATGGGGGTCACTACACATGGGAGAGGGGCCTGCTTCATCGCATACCTTAGGCTTGAATGATTTTCAAATGTTCTACAAGATAGTTAAGTAAGTACAAACCCATTCATAATAACCTGAGTGGAGAACTTTATCTGCACTTTGTACATAAATTTAATAAAAGTTTTCCAGGGCTGCGATTATTGTGTAAACTGGAGAAGTCTATATTTTTTCTTATTCAGAGCCTAACCATGGGTTGCTTTGCAGTCTGTGGCAATCACATGATGGCCACAGTACCTCGATGGCTTTGTGAATGGCTGAGGCTGCACACTTGTGTCCTCCTGCATTTGCCAGGCTGAATCCTCAGTGATGGCACATTTGGGTGCAAGGCTGTGTGCTCAAACATTTGCCTACTGGAGCATGCACTATTGTGAGTATAAATACATGTGTGTTCTCAGTCATGTCCAACTCTTTGTGATCCTATAGACCCCAGGCACCTCTGTCCACAGGATTCTCCAGGCAGGAATACTGGAGTGGGTTGCCATGGCCTCCTTCAGGGGAACTTCCTGACCCAGAGATCGAACCTGTGCCTTATGTCTCCTGCATTAGCAGGTGGATTCTTTAGCACTACTGCCACCTGAGGAACCCTTGAGTATAAATGACCTTCTCTGTTTCTTACATTAGTTTAATGTGGGCCATTGTTTTTCTTACTGTTGTTATTTTTATTGTCATACAGATTTTTGCAACATAGTTTTATTTTTATCAACTTATTCATTTTAATTGGGGGCTAATTACAATACCATAGTGGTTTTGCCATACATTAACATGAATCAGCCATGGGTGTACATGTGTTCTCCATCCCGAATACCCCTCCCACATCCCTCCCCATCCCATTTCTGTGCGTCATCCCAGTACACCAGCCCCAAGCACCCTGTCTCACGCATCGAATCTGGACTGGCTGTCTGTTTCACATATGATAATATACATGCTATTTTCATGTGCTGTTCTTGCAAACCAACCCACCCTTGCATTCTCCCACAGAGCCTCTGTGTCTCTTCTGCTGTCTTGCATATAGGGTTATCGTTATTACCTTTCTAAATCCCATATATATGCACTAGTAAACTGTATTGATGTTTTTCTTTCTGGCTTACTTCACTCAGTTTAATAGGCTCCAGTTTCACCCACCTCATTAGAGCTGATTCAAATGTATTCTTTTTAATGGCTGCATGATAGTCCACTGTGTATATGTACCCCAGCTTTCTTATGCATTCATCTGCTGATGGACATCTATTGATTCTATTTTTGAGCTCTTTATTGAATTTGTTATCATATCATTTCTGTTTATGTTTTGATCTTGAGACATGTGGAATCTTAGCACCCTGTGGATAGAAGCTGCACCCCCTGCACTGGGAGGTGAAGTCTTAATCATTGGCTCACCATGGAGTTCACTCCCTATTTCTTTTTGTGTTCCTAGATGTTGGTCTCCAGGACAGTACTTTTTTTTTTTTTTTACCTCTCTCTGATTGAAAAATTTCCTGGGGTAGGACATTTGGTTTTAAGGAGGTTCTGTTATCCATTAGTATGTCATTTCAGGATAGTAAATGATCATTTCAAAACATCTGCTACACCACCCTAAGAAACCTCCTTTAACATGAGAAGGCAAGTGAATAGTAGTGACAGCTGTATGGACTTCTCTGTCATTCTCCAGGTAAGAATGAGGGAGCATGTAGGGGGGTGCCCATGACCACAGGCCTAAGCAGGTTCTCAATCTAATTTTGATAGAAGCAAAGTTTATTTTGTTCGCTGTCACATGATCAGGGAAGAGGTTCTTTTCAATTAGATCTGTACTTGGAAAAGGGGCTCAAGACTCCCCCTCCCACTCCAACAGAGGGCTTCAGAGCCCAGCTCTTGACCTGGCACACCAGTTCTGGATTCATGTGAGAATCTATGAGTTTCAAATCACTGTTTTGGTCAGATAATGCTGTATCACCCTTATCAGTCAGTTCACTCACTCAGTGGTGACCGATTCTTTGCAACCCCATGGACTGTAGCATGTCAGGCTTCCCTGTCCATCACAACTCCTGGAGCTTGCTCAAATGCATGTCCATTGAGTCAGTGATGCCATCCAACCAGCTCATCCTTTGTCTTCCTCTTCTCCTCCTGCCTTCGATCTTTCCCAGCATCAGAGTCCTTTCCAGTGAGTCACTTCTTCTCATCAGGTGGCCTAGGTATCTGGGCTTCAGCATCAGTCTTTCTAATGAATATCCAGGACTGATTTCCTTTAGAATGGACTGGTTGGATCTCCTTGCTGTCCTTGAAACTCTCAAGAGTCTTCTCCAGCACCATGGTTCAAGAGCATCAATTCTTCGGCGCTCAGCTTTTCTCATGGTCCCCCTTATAGCTCTTATTAATATTGTCTCCTCTAAATTGAATGTATGCCATGCCATGTGGCATGTGGGATCTCAGTCCCACAACCAGGGATCAAACCTGTGCCCCTGCGCTGGGGCCAGTGAACCACCAGTGTAAAGGACAACCAGATAACAAATTCCCACTAAATCAGTTCATTTTTAAAGTTAAAGGAATCTGCTTTAAAAAGAAGTGCTTGGACTAAAAGTTGAAGTCCCTCTGAAGGCCCCAGCCACCTCCATGGCCGCACCACCCCAACTCACCCTGCCCTTTGCTTTGTGCATCCCTGCTGGCACTTTGGCTCTCCACAGGAGCTCCAGCCTTGGGACCTTTGAACTCCTTGGTTCCTCTCCCAAAATTCCCTCCCTCTGGCGCTCACTTGGCTTACTTCCTCTCCTCCCACCTTTGTTCTGCTGTCACCTCCAAACCAGGCAGGCCTTGATCACCACCTACACTCCCAGCCTGCCCACCCCTAGAGCCTTCTCTGCTCTCCATTCTCCACTGTATTCTTCTCCAAAGCTCCAGTGATCAACTGACACTTGATAATGGTAGGTGCTGACTGCTTGTCCCCAGGCTGTCCCCAGCTGAGTGAGGGGTGAGACGGTCTGTGTATTCTGCCCACTGCCCATGGACAGCAATTGTGCAAGAGATGCCAGCACACAGTAGGTGCTCAGCTAATGGAGCTCACACTCCACGTGGAGGGTCGGTGATAATGCCATCTGTCACAAAGGTAACTCTTTCTTGACAAGAGACAATAACGCCTTGGAAGAGGAATATGGGGTGCTGGGGGAGGGAAGTGCAGGCAGGCCTGACAGAGCTGGAACATGCCAGTGTGAGCTGGGAGGGAATGCTTCCTCAGGAGTGAGGCTGAGCCTAAAAAGGATGAGTCCAAGGAGCTGGGCAAGAGGAGGAGACTTCCATGATGCTGGGATGATATATGCAAAGCTTTCTAGCCTTCCCTCTCTGGAACACCTTCCTCAGGACCCTCCATGTTCTCGAGGGTTTTATCTGCTGAGAACCTAAACATTTTTGCATTTCCTTAGAACCTGTTTCTGTGGCAGGAAGGGGGAAACGAGGTCCTCCAAATTAAACTCTGGGACATTAACAATCCACTTCCCAGGACTCTAGGTGGGGGCGGATGTGAGGTGAGGGTGGCAGGCTCTCTGCGATGGTGCAGACTTGCCCAGACCCAGAACTTTACTAGCTCCTTCTTTTCCAAGAACAGAGATGTGGCCACTGTAAACCTCCCTGCAACGATAAGTCCTTGCATCACAAGTCTTAAAAGTTGTGACTGTGACTATACTTAACCTGAGTCACATCAGTCATTTCCAGCCTTCTTTTTAAAACTTCTTTCTTAATGTACAAGACAGTGACCTAAGTCTGATATAAGTAGGCTACATGGGCGGGGTCGCATTTGGAGTGTTTACCTTTATGAAATTCACTTCTTTTTGAGAATATCGATGATTATATACTCCCAAAGTTTTAGGACAAATGTAATTTTCCATTGCCTTTCCTGCCTCCTGCCCCCAAGTAAACCATCAGTATCCTTTATAAATTAAAATTAAAACCCCCAGAGTATGTCAAGCCTGGAATGTTTTCAGCTTGCTTACTTCTGTTTTTGTTATTGTTGTCTTTTGTTTGTTTGTTTGTTTTAATGTGGAAAAGAGCTCCAGTGGGACTCTATCAGAGGAGTACCAAACTACAAAGCCAGCTATTTGCTTTTGTAAGATGAGAGAGAGAAAGGTCCTTTTTGTAGTTGCACTTTGCACAAGGAGGTATCAGGCTAGCTAATAAAAAAGGACAGTATGTTTTTAAATCTCATGGCAGAATAGAGAGGCGCTAGCGTTGCTTTTGCATGTTATAAGCCTTGCTTTGGGGATCTCTGCCTTTTACAAGGGCCAAGCTCAAAACCACTTCTGCCCCTGCAAGGGGAAAGGGCAGTGGCTGTTACCGATACCCAAAAGGTTGTCCTAGGAAAAGGTGGAGGTTCCTCACTCTAGGTAGAGATCTTCTCTCAGCCCCATCCTGTGTTCCTGCCCAGGACTTTGGCTGAATTCTTCCCCAGAGGAGCAAGAGGGCCAGTCCATTGTGAAACCACCAAGACACCCCCACCCCCAGGCAGAAAAGACAGCATGTCAACACACGTTTCCTTTCACACGTCTTGGTTTTCCCAGACCCACAGTGAACTGAAATTTTCCCCTAGAATAATTAAGAACACCTGTCTTTTCCAGCTGATAGAAATCTAAAAATGACAGGCATGGAGTCATACAGCAGAAGCATACTGGGCCCATAGAAAGGTATTGTCATTAAGGGCTTCCTTGGTGGCTCAGATAGTAAAGAATCTGTGTGCAATCCTGGAGGCCCAGATTTCTTTCCCTGGGTCGGGAAGATCCCCTGGGGAAGGAAATGGCAACCCACTCCAGCATGCTTTCCTAGGATATCCCATGGACAAAGGAGCCTGGTGGGCACAGTCCATGAGGTTGCAAAAGAGTTGGACACAACTGAGTGACTTCACTTTCAGTCCTTATTCAAAGTGTGTGGCGATGTGTCCAGGCACATCGTCTGAGATCAAGGATGCTGACTTGCACCAGTATTTCTTGCGTGAACCCGAGGGGATCCCCTCTGAGGGGTGCACGTTCATCTCTCCAGTGCCTGGTGGCCCTGCAGTCATAGCTGACCCCCTTCGCCTCACAGATGAATACTCATGTGGTCATCCCCTCTCTGCTGCTCAGTGCTTCTGGCTCTAACCTGCCTTCCAGCCAGCACGTCTCACTGCCTGTCCTTACTCAACAAAATTTCGCCTGTTCCTAGGCATTTTTGGCTAAAACTGTTTTCCAAATTTTCCCTGCTGCTGTTGAAATCCTGCCCTCCACACTCATAGCCCAGTTCCTCCATGTAGGTACATTACAAAAGGCAGTGTTTTTCAAACTCTAGACACTTGTATTCTTTTTTTTTTTTTTTCCTTCCCAACCTGCTGGTACAATTACTGCCTTAATATATTTTTTATCTGAAGCATCTGCTTTTTTAAAAAAAGATTGATTTCAATTTTGGACTTAAACTTGACTACGAGACAGTAGGTAAAACAGTATTTTGTGCTCTGCATAAAAGATGCACTATGGATAACTGCAGTCAAAACAAAAGCAATGCTTCTAAATGCTCCATAAATACCACTGTGCCGGGGATGGTTCTGTCCTTGGTGTGGAGTTCCCTTGAGTGTTATGGGTCAAGGTGCCAGGCCATGCTGAGACTATTCTGGTAAGCATTAGAAGAAATGAAAGGCAATACTATTCCTTCTGAGTGATTTGTTCAGTGCTTTGGCCACTGAGAGGCTGTCTGCTTTTTGGGGAGCATCCTCTGTAGGTTTCCTGACCAAGGAAAGATTTTCTGTTAATGTCCAGATGGACTTTAGCTAAGTCCTTCTCAAAGTGCTTACTGAACTCTAACTTTGTAAAACAAGGTACTTGGAAGATTCTGTTTATCCGCTGGGTCATCAACAAGCAGGTGGGCAACTCCAGGCCAAGGGCTGTGTTATCTTGACCTCAGTCCCCCAGAGGAGTTGGCAAGGATCTCAAATGTGAGCAAGCACGTAACTCAAGGAGGCTGATTTTTTTAAGATAGCACATGCTGCAGAAGTGGCCTATGCATATAAAATGAGAATGTGCTCATTATCAGGGAGGTCTGTGGCATGGTAGCCTAGGATGGTGACCTAGAACCCACTGGCCTGGAGACCCTGCTGGTCAGCCTGAGTCCCATTTACCTCCTGTTTTGTTTTTCATGTGTTGGCTTCAGTTGTAGGTAAAGCTCCACCATCCACAACAGCAGGCAGCCAGTCTCCCCCCGAAATGCTGGTCCTCAACCGCTCATCCTCCCAAACTCCCATGGCTGGGGTCATGGCCACCACCAGCACCATCTGCACAGTCAAGGCATGACTGCCACTACCACCAGCACCACGGGAAACCTAGTGAAAAAGCAGAGGCCGCTTTTACTGAAGGAGACTGCGCCGGCCATGCAGCTGGCTGTGTGTAACTCAACAAGTAGTTTCAAACGACCGCGCAAAAGTGGCACATGCAGAACATGCAGTGCCTGCAGCAGCAGAACCAGCAAAGCCAGCAGCAGCAGCCTCAGTCTTCCCACATAACTTCACAAAGGTATTAGTTTTTTTTTTCTTCTTTTTTTTCTATTTGAAAACATCAAAATGGTAAGTTCCTTGCCTTTTTCTCCCCCCACCTTTCAGCATGTTTTGGAGGTCAGTCCATTTCAGTGCATATAGCTCTCCCTTTTTTTTGCACTGGTGTATAATATCCCACAGTTTATTTAATAAGCATTCGCCTACAGATAGACATTTTGGTTGCTTCCAGTTTTTATGTGTTGTAAGCATTGCTACAATGAATACCTTTGTATAAGTTTCCTTGTGCATGCCCGAGAACCCCTGGGCATAGTTTTTGAAAGCGTACAGTATGAGAAGTGGATGGTAAAGGATACCTTAATAACTAGGGATTAGCACCCACCAGCCAATGCAAGAAGAGCCAGCATCAAGAACCATTGCCATAGTGCAGGATGACAGCTCTCAGCTCGAGTCTCTTTCTGGGATGATGAAAGCAGAACAAAGTGCTGATCACTAGTTTGCTTGGCTCTCATGAGGACTGATACTGGTCTTGTTTCATGAGGAAACCTGCACTGAGATCCTTCATTACTGGGCTCTTGGACTGAAACTCTCACATACTGAGTGCACCATCAGGAGAAGGCCTGGTAAGAGCTGCAGGAGGCTGTGAAATGAAAGAGTAGCCAGATATGGAACTGGCCCCCAGTGAAACTCCTCAAAGATTGGGGTGGAGGAAGACCCAAAGACTGAACAGGGTATGGGAGTACAGCCAGCTTGATCCTGCTGTCTGAAATGTAGCTGTGGCCGAACCAGGTCTGGGATCTTTCAGGCCAGGATGGGGTGTTCCAGCCTCCTGAATTCATAGCCCTTAAGTATAATGAGCCTTCCAGGGCAACTTGGGAGCTGGCAAAAAGGAGCTCAGTGATGGTACGGTTCATAATTCCCGGACTGTCATCTTAAACATAAACAAAACTGGCCAGAATTAGTTGAAGAAGTTAGGATAGATTTTATCTGCTATTTACTATTGAAGTAGGGCAAAAAATGTCCAGCATGAACGGAAGTCAATTTCAATGTGTACCTAGTGGACTGGGGTTTTAAAAGGAGAATAGGGAATATGGAGGGGGACTCATGGGAATTCTATAGAGTCAGAGAATGACAATTTTGCACAAAGTGGGAAGAGGGTGTTGGTCGATGTGAAATATCTGAGGTTGCTAACTCAGTTACCTCTTAAAGATAGGCTTCTGCCCTCATTAGAGGGCAGAGGGCAAAGGGCAAAGGGCTCTATCCTTAGGTGTTAACTGGAGGAAATAGGCAATTCTATTGGCGGCCTTGAGTTTTCTTAGGTGGGCACTTTAAAGGCTGGGGGGTCATCCTAGGGATGCAGCCTTGAGCTGTTGGAAACTTTATTAGTCCTTAAAGACCTAGGTGGAGGCCTTGCTTGGAAAAATGTTCCTTGGAGCTTTGCTGAAATTTGGCCGATGGGAGAATCATTGTCTCTTGAAAACAGGGAAACTTGAAGAGTGTGGATTGGGCCCTGCCCGCACCACAGCTTCAAACTGGGACAGCCTTCCTCAAGCCGTGGGGTGACCAAGAACCATTTGCTTTCCCAGCTATCCAGCAGAAAGAGACCACACAGAACCCATCCACGTCCACCATCACCCTGGTGACCAGCACCTAGTCACTGCTCCTGGTCACCAGCTCAGGGTCCACGAGAACTCTTGGATCTTCCATCAGTCCCACCCTTAGCCACCACTTCATCTGATGTCACTGCAGTCACTGCTAAAATACACTAGCCAAGTGAGTGCCAGTGGCGGGATAGGGGAGGGCTAGCCTTGGATCTTTCCAGGAATTAAAGGGGACCTGGAAGCGGTGGAGTCCCTTCCCAACTCGCCTGTCCTCTTGGCATGTTCCTTGTTAGGAATGTGGTGGACAGGCTTGCCTGCTCTGTGTTCACCTCTGGGAACATACTACATTTAGGTTCTGCCTGCTAAAATTCATTTTCTTGAAGTATAGGTGATATACAATGTATTAATTTCTACTGTAAAAGAAAATGATTCAGTTATATACGTGTATACTTTTTCATATTCCTTTAAGTTATGATTTAGCACAGGATATTGATTCTAGTTCCCTGTGCTATACAGGAGGAGCTTGTTGTTTATTCTATGTACAATAGTTTGCATCTGCAAATCCCAGATTCCCAAAGTGTCCTATCCGCCACCCCAGCCCTCCTCTCTACTTCTCTCTTAATTTGCCAAGTGCTTTTATGCTCACTGCTTAATCTGGGCAAGTAAAGCTTGCAGATCTCCTTGCGGATGGATGAGAGTGCTCTGGAGTGATTTGCAGGTTCATGTCTGTAGAATCCAGTGAGTGAAAATCCCCACCAGAATTGCAGCTCTCGGGAGTCCATTCTGCTCCCTGCTGGGGTCGAGGACAGTAATTGCTACATAGTTGTAGAATGAAAGCAGGTTGCTGCCCAATGTCTCACTGGGCTTCTTATCAGTAATACATTTTTTAATGTGTACAGTTTTAAAGTCTTTTATGAATTTGTTGTAATATTGCTTTATTTCCCTTCTTTTATAACATTTTGGGTTTTTTGATTACAAGGCATGTAGAATCGTATCTCCCCTGGTTGGGAATCAAAGCCGTACCCCCTACATTGCAAGGCAAGGTGTCAACCACTGGAGTTCCAGGGACGTCCTCACACCCATGTTACAGATGAGCACACTGAGATCTGGTCAGGTCAAACAGCTTGTTCGGGGTCAAATAACCCGTGGATGTCTAATTCGCATTTGAATGGTAGTAGCAAGGATCTACGGAGAAGACAATGGCACCCCACTCCAGTACTCTCACCAGGAGAATCCCATGGATGGAGCAGCTGGGTAGGCTGCAGTCCACGGGGTCGCTAAGAGTCGGACTCGACTGAGCGACCTCACTTTCTCTTTTCACTTTCAAGCACCAGAGAAGGAAATGGCAACCCACTCCAGTGTTCTTGCCTAGAGATCCCAGGGACGAGGGAGCCTGGTGGGCTGCTGTCTCTGGGGTCGCACAGAGCCGGACACAACTGAAGTGACGTAGCAGCAGCAGCAGCCAGGATCTAGGATACCCTTTGCACTGGCTTTGAATTCACACCAGGCCTGCTGACCACAGCTGTCCGGTGTCCACAAACTGATTGTTCTTACATGTGGCTTTTTTTTTTTTAATACTTTATTCTACATTACAATGAAGCGCCAGTCTATGTTCAATGCAGCATACAGGATGCTTGGGGCTGGTGCACAGGATGATACATGTGGCTTTTTAAAGCAACTCCGCTGAAGAGTCAGTGTGGCTAAAGAGATAAAATCCAGGTCTTGGGGTTATGTGTCTTATTTAGTATATCTGTTCCCCCCATTTTGAATAAAAGAAGAATTTTTATCAAGTCTCTGAGTTTCTGAACAGAACGTGTTCAACTATTCAGTGTGATCACATCCTCAAAGTTTTTGTCATACCAGTTCACCACCTTGAACTAGAATCGACTTCATATTTATATTTAAAGTGACTTCATACCTCAAGCATGAAAATCACTTTATGTATGAAATAAAAAATTCCGTATTTCTTGTAGGAAAATTGATGCCAAATCTTTCAATTGTTAAATATACAGTATTCTGCATTTCATGAAGGAAAGCCAGCACACAGATTTTCAAATGAGAATATGAAACATTCCATATTTCATGTTACCTTGTTTATTCCCAATCCAATGTGAAATACAAGAACTTCATATTTCACGGGAAAAAGCTCTGTGCCTAGAGTTTCAAATGCCAAAGTAGAGAATCCACATTTCATGTAGGAAAATCAGTGCCCAGATATTCATTTGTTAAATATACAGAACTACATATTTCATGTAGGAAAATCACGACCCAGATTTTCCTACGTGAAATATAGAAATTTCATTATCTCATGGATTAAGTCTCTGCCAAGATTTTCTGATGTGAAATATAGGGAAATCTGTACTCAATGGAGGGAAATCAGTGCCCCAAATCACATATATGGAATCATCAAAATTCCATATTTTGTGTACTAAAATCAGTGGCCTGATGGTCGTAAGTGAAATATTTAGATATTCATTTGTTAAATATACAGAACTACATATTTCATGTAGGAAAATCACGACCCAGGTTTTCCTACGTGAAATATAGAAATTTCATTATCTCATGGATTAAGTCTCTGCCAAGGTTTTCTGATGTGAAATATGGAATCATCAAAATTCCATATTTTGTGTACTAAAATCAGTGGCCTGATGTTCATAAGTGAAATATACAAAATTCCCGATTTCATATGGAAAAGTCAGCACCCAGTTTTTCATATGTGAAATGCCTAGAATGCCAATTTCATGTAGGAAAATAATATGTGCATACTTTTCATATAAAATATGGAGAATTCCATTTTTGTTTTGGAAAGTTTGTGGTGAGATTTTCACAGGTGANGTGAAATGCCTAGAATGCCAATTTCATGTAGGAAAATAATATGTGCATACTTTTCATATAAAATATGGAGAATTCCATTTTTGTTTTGGAAAGTTTGTGGTGAGATTTTCACAGGTGAAATATAGAGAATTCTATATTTCATTCAATAAAATTTAATGCGTGTATTCTTATGTGAGATAATGAGTTCCATGCTTCATGTAGAACTCTTTTGCCCACATGTCAAAATGTAACACAAACATAGAATTCTCTGTGTAGAGAGAGGAAACATCTCTAAATACAGAGATGCTAAGAAGAGTGTCCTGCTAAGAGCCATGACTCACCAGTGCCAGAGGAATTGAAGTCTGCCCATTTATTGTACAGAGGCCGTTTCACAGTAGCTCTTTTCTCATACGGCCTCTAGAGGAGAACACACCCCAGCCTACCACATCAGCTCAGGCCTGTGGGACTGGGAAGGGTGAGAGAATCAACCTAAGACACCCTTTTAAGGAGTGATGTTTCAAACTGGAAAACTCTGAATGCAGCAGCTGCTTATGCTACAGAGCCATCAGTCTCCCAAACCCTACTGAAAGGGGCAAGCTGTGTTCCTATGGCTGGTCAGGTCAGGGAAAGAATGCTCCTTCATGTGAGGACAGAAAACCCTTTGTAGCCATGTGTTAGGGGCTGTGTGTAGCCCCTCTTCTGTGCCTGGGAATCTGGCCCACTCTGTCTCTGTTCCTTCACATCCTCCGTGACTGCCCCCAGGTGCTTTTGGCCTGCCTCTCCTTTCTGCTCAGGGATCCATGTTTATACTTACATGCCTGTTTAGACATACAGCTTGCTCCATCAGTGAGACCCCTGGGATTTTTTGCAGAGCATCAGTGCTTCTGCTGTGCCAAGATCTTTGTACCTTACACAAGCTCTTTCATGTTTTCAGTGTCCATTCTTCCATACCCCAGCCAGGCCTGTTCAGAGAGCTCACACACATATTTTTGCCAGTGCACATGTGTGTGCACCCAAACATATACACACACCCAACAATTCTGAAACAAAACTTGCACACCAGCAGAACTATTGGTTTACTTGTCCAGTATAATGAACTTTGGGAAGCACCCCTCTTTTTCTGCCCCAGTTAATTTTTTCACTCGCTGGTTGATCAAGTACTGTCCTCTTCTATGATATATCCTGGAAGGTGAATGGGACTTGCTCACAAGGTGGACTAACGTGTAAAGAGGTTGGCAGGGTTGGAAGTCCTCACTGTGGACAGTTGAGTGACGTATGCCTGTGTTCTCTACTTCTGTCACCATGGAGTGGTTCACAGTGCCTATAAGGTTGTTGTAATTCCATTCCCAGTGCATTTCTTCCAGAAATGACACAGAAATAGCAAAGGAATTTGAAATTGAAACTGATCGTGCATCCCTTTTCCCTGGGAAAAGAATTCTTTGACAACTTTTTCTTTACAGAAAGGCAGCCCCAATTTGTATCACCTGGGTGATGATTTACTGACAATCATGAAGAAGTTCTGCATGGGCAATGTCAGTTTAATNGAGCAACACAATGCATGTATGTTGAATCGGGATGTGCAAGAACTCCGAGAGCTACAGCAGCAGAGCTGTACATAATGGCACAAGCATGGGTGCAACATGAAAGAAGACAGGAGGCATAGGCAGACCCACAGGAAGAAACATCAACTCACATTCATGGGCAAACACAATGGAGACACCCAGTCTTCATTCTAAACACAGGAAAACATGAACACATCCAGGGAACAGGAAGCAAATGCAGCTCAGGGGGACTGAGCCAGAATGCTCATGAATTCATCACTAATCTGCAGAGTCTCACATGCATTGATATTCAGTGTAAGAAAACCATACGCAACACATCCAATGTGCACCAAGACTTTAGGGCTCAAGTGAAGCTCTAAAGAGACTGGGACACAAGTCACGGCAAGTTACCAGAAAATGACCATCCAGTCAAACATCCACAGTTCAGTTTTACTAACTGATCCAGGACTATCTCTGTGCTCTTCGCTCCAGGACAGGTTAGAGCTAAAGCCACCCCTGGTCCTGAAGCACTGGCAGGAAGTTTTAGGCACTGGGGGACCCTGTCCTAAATGTTTCTTTTCTTTAACGTCCTTGCGATGCCTCACTAAGACTTCTGAATGTGGATAAATGCCATGCAGTCCCTAGAATGAACCAAATCTAAGGTCCCGAAATCTGTGCCATAATATGCCATCTCACAGACGCTGTAGAGTTATTATATAATAGTTTCTGCTTTGGTTTGTTTTGAACGAGCACTGAGAAAGACAGGTAACAGCTTGACGTTACCTCGAAGGTTGCTTGAAGTTTATAGGCTAAGAAAGTAAGAAGAGAAGTTTCCTGTGTTTCCTGGGCTAGTTGTTCGGAAAGCACCCAAAGAAGGCCAAGCCTTGCCTTCTAAAGCTGTAGGTGCTTCTCTGTAGAAGGGGCAAGCCTGCGGTGTAGATATTCAAATGCAAAAGCTGACACTGAGCAGGAGATCTCATTGAGGGCACCTTGACGGAGACATTCATAAACCCGTGAACTCTGACGTTCAACATTTACCCTTTGCCCTCAAAAGAAATGCTGCTTTAGGGAGACAAGTTGTAGAGTGAGATCTTCAGGTGGGACAGAACTTCATGTGGGACATCACCCTCAAGCATGCCCACATTGGAGCTCTTATATCTGGGATGAGAGGACATGTGGTGGGGTGCAAAGTTGAATTCTCCCTACTCCATTTGTGCCAGTCTGTCCTTTGCCCAGTAGAGGTGGACATGGTTCCAGAAAGCAGTTATCTACTTCAGAAGGACCACCCTAAGTGCTGACCAGTCCCTCTGTGAACTCTGTATGCTCCAGGTGTTCCCACTGGTCCTTGGCCCAGAGAGTAGTGACAAAGCCCTAGAAGAAGGACAGGTCCCTTATGGTTGAAAACATTCTGTGCTGAGCCATTCAGCAAGGAAGCGGCACTGTCACCAGAGGGTTCCTGAGAAAAATGTTATTTCTTCACCTTGGTCTGATAGAGGGCCTTGGGCAAAGAGCTTAAGCCTTCCTGGAAAAAGGGATATTAACCACTGAGCCATAGGAGCAGCAGTAGCAGCAGTAGCAGCAGCATGGGACACAGAGCACATGGCTGGGTAGGCTGGCCCTAACATCCTCATTCCCCCTACTCCTGCCCATGCACGCTTTGTACCTAAACTGAGTTCCGGGAGAAAATAACAAAGTTCACATGCGCTCAAACACCTATGATGGAATCTGTTATACTTTATCTAATTTCTTGCAATTTACTTTTTCTCCTGGTCAGTTTTGCAAGAAACTAATATCCTCACTGCCTTCTCACCCTTCACTTTCTCCCTAGGCCACAGCCCCCCTCAATATATCTTATACCCTCACCTCCTAAGATTTTACCTGGAACACTAGCTCTCTCTAGTTTGCCCTAGCAAACTCTCAGCAAAGCTGACCGTGTACTCATATACACACTCATATACATATGGCTTTGTAGGTTTATAGAGTGTTGAATAATAAGGCTTTCTCTTTGTACTGTACTCTTAAAATATCTGATGATATGCAAAAGAGAAGATACCTGTGTCCCAACCTTCCAACAAAATTGCGTTCCATTCTTTTGATCTCTGGCCCTTGTTCACCAGACCCTTTCCATGAACATCCACATTTCCCTTGTAAAACTGACAGACCCACAGGTAATGGGCCCCTCATCTTTCTCCATCCTCCCAAACCCCCACTCAACAGGAAGAACTGTGTCCCCTTACACAACTCCAACATATGACTTAAGCCCCGCTCTCCATGGACTGATAATTCCCACATAGAAAACTGAGAATCCTACAGGCACCTGAAATGTTTGTCCTGAGGACCTACCCAAACAAGACAGAGACGCATGTAATTGATGCTTTTTATCCTTTGGAAATATTTCAGGTTTACTTGTGTCTCCCTCTTGATCTGTTTCAGCACCAGACCACTTTGCCTTCTCACCCTTCACTTTCTCCCTAGGCCACAGCCCCCCTCAATATATCTTATACCCTCACCTCCTAAGATTTTACCTGGAACACTAGCTCTCTCTAGTTTGCCCTAGCAAACTCTCAGCAAAGCTGACCGTGTACTCATATACACACTCATATACATATGGCTTTGTAGGTTTATAGAGTGTTGAATAATAAGGCTTTCTCTTTGTACTGTACTCTTAAAATATCTGATGATATGCAAAAGAGAAGATACCTGTTTCCCAACCTTCCAACAAAATTGCGTTCCATTCTTTTGATCTCTGGCCCTTGTTCACCAGACCCTTTCCATGAACATCCACATTTCCCTTGTAAAACTGACAGACCCACAGGTAATGGGCCCCTCATCTTTCTCCATCCTCCCAAACCCCCACTCAACAGGAAGAACTGTGTCCCCTTACACAACCCCAACATATGACTTAAGCCCCGCTCTCCATGGACTGATAATTCCCACATAGAAAACTGAGAATCCTACAGGCACCTGAAATGTTTGTCCTGAGGACCTACCCAAACAAGACAGAGACGCATGTAATTGATGCTTTTTATCCTTTGGAAATATTTCAGGTTTACTTGTGTCTCCCTCTTGATCTGTTTCAGCACCAGACCACTCTTCATTACTTTCCCGTCCAAAAGAAATATGCTGGCCATTGATTCACATGAAGCAGCTTCATCAGTTTTCTATTTTAGGTAAAGGGGGAACTACACCATAAGATTCTCAAAATTGTGGGGCAGGGAGGCTTTCTTTCAAAACAGAGAGAGACACAGATATGCAAACCTACCCTCTCTCAAAACACAAAAGACAGCTTTAATCTTTCAAGTCAGTTTCCACAAGAGAGAGTCTGTGAACTTTTACATCTCCTCTAAGCATATACTAAAAACACGTGTCCCAGTCTTCACTGTAGAACTACTTACACTAGCTAGGACATGGAAGCAACCTATATGTCCATTGGCAGCTGAAGTCGTAAGGAAGTTGGGGTACAGACACACAGAGGAGCCTGAAGGTGGACTTGCTGGCCATGGAATGACAGTTCAGAGGTGTGCAGTTGAGTCAGATATAAACTGGTGTGACTTTGGCCTGTCCATGCTACTTCAGCTACTTCAACCTTCTCTAGTTAGAACCTGTTTTTATGTACAGTTGTCTACACTTGCTGTTACTGATTCCCTCATGCCCTGGTGTCACTCTGTATTCCAAGGAGTCTCACTTTCTCCACAAGTGACTCAGATATAAATTGGAGTGACTTTGACCTGGCCAGGCCACTTCATCTACCTCAAGCTTCTCTAGTTAGATCTGTTTTTCACTACAGTTCTGTACTCTTGCTGTCTCTTGCTGATTCCGTCATGCCCTGGTGTCATTCTGTGTTCCTCGGAGTCTCACTTTCTCCACAAGTGAAATAAATGACCCAAGTTCCTGGACAATATTTACACCAGTGCTCATTCCCCGGGCGCCTTACCTTTCGTCCTCCCGGGAAGTCTCGTGTTGGAGCCTTTCGCTTAACACAGTACTGCAAAGGACTGGGCCATAGATTCTTTATGATGATCTGCCAGGGAAATGAGCAAGGTCAGCACAGGGCTGGCCAGTCCATGAGCCCACCCGTGCACCACCAAGAAATCCAATATAGATCACCAATTTTGGCCTAGTGGCCACGTGGGACCCCACCACGGCAATCCGTTCAGATCCTGTGAAGTTGTGGTCAGAGAAGCAGCTGAAGAAATTAACACTGCTGTCATGGTGCCTGCGACTGTATGCCTTACATTCAAACCTCTGGTACCACTGAACTGGAATGGAATGAGATGCTTTGTATCCTGCAAGAAAAGGAGTATAGGAGAAAGACCTAAATCACTTTCCAATTCAACCTGTACTTTTCTGCCCCCACGTCAAAATCCAGGGAGTTGCCTCTTGCCAGTGACGTTAATCAGATACTCCTTAACAATCACTTCATTCTGGAAATACCTATTCCTCCGAAAGGACAATGTGATCTTGCAGTGATGAGTGGGATGCCTGAATTCCTTCCTGCACTTGCCAGGACAACGTGTGGGCAGTGGGGTGGTGGGGTGGGTGTGAAACCTCTTTACAGAAGAGCTGTCCTTTCCGATTTTCAGGGATAAACCATGTCCTCTCCCCTCCCCAGTCACCTCTGCTCCACAATCATCAGTGTCCCCTGCCTGACCTTCAACTTAGTCATGAAGTGAAGCATGTCTTCATCTTGGTTGCTCATCAAAACTGACATTTATGGGTGGTTCATAAACTGCTTTAGGTCAAGAAGCCTCTAGATGCTACAGATAAAAGTGCTGGAAGAACAAATCTAGCCTAAAGTGTAGAATGGCATTGTCCAACTCCACCTTGCTAGTAGTTAACTTGTCACATTTATCTTGACACAGACTGAATGAATGCTGAACAAGGCCCAAGGCTCTGCCTATGCATGCACTACCAGAAGGAGGTCTGTTCCTAACAGGAAGGCCCTAAGTTCGACCTCAGCCTCCTGAAAGTTAGCTTACTTTTTGAAAACAAGCACTCCTAGCTAGAACCAGTATGACCGCTTAAACATCCCAACCTAACCCCTAAATACACTCAGCTTTTTGGGGTAGATATGGATTCCAGACAAGCCTCTTCTCTGAAGAGTCCCTGGTGCTAATGACAATTCTGACTGGAACCTCTGCAAATAAGGCCCAGGTATCACTTTGTGCTAGCCAGAACAGCAAGAATATCACACCTAATATCAGGAACAGATGTGCAGGAAGGTAACCAATAAGATCAGTTTAGTTCATTTGCTCAGTCGTGTCCGACTATTTGCGACCCCATGACTTGCAGCACACCAGGCCTCCCTGTCCATCACCAACTCCCGGAATTCACTCAGGCTCACGTCCATCGAGTCAGGGATGCCATCCAGCCATCTCATCCTCTGTCATTCCCCTTCTCCTCCTGCCCCTAATCCCTCCCAGCATCAGAGTCTTTTCCAATGAGTCAACTCTTCCCATGAGGTGTCCAGAGTACTGGAGTTTCAGCTTTAGCATCATTCCTTCCAAAAAACACCCAGAGCGGATCACCTTCAGAATGGACTGGTTGGATCTCCTTGCAGTCTAAGGGACTCTCAAGAGTCTTCTCCAAAACCGTAGTTCAAAAGCATCAATTCTTCAGCTCTCAGCCTTCTTCACAGTCTTACTCTCACATCCATACATGGCCACAGGAAAAACCATAGCCTTGACTAGATGGACCTTAGTTGGCAAAATAATGTCTCTGCTTTTGAATATGTATCTAGGTTGATCATAACTTTTCTTCCAAGGAGTAAGTGTCTTTTAATTTCATGGTTGCAATCACGATCTGCAGGGATTTTGGAGCCCAAAAAATAAAGTGTGACACTATTTCCACTGTTTCCCCACCTATTTCCCATGAAGTGATGGGACTGGATGACATGATCTTTGTTTTCTGAATGTTGAGATTTAAGCCAACTTTTTCACTCTCCACTTTCACTTTCATCAAGAGGCTTTTTAGTTCCCTTTCACTTTCTGCCATAAGGGTGGTGTCATCTGCATATCTGAGGTTACTGAGATTTCTCCTGGAAATCTTGACTCCAGCTTGTGTTTCTTCCAGTCCAGCATTTCTCATCATGTACTCTGCATATAATTTAAATAAGCAGGGTCTCAATATACAGTCTTTACTTACTCCTTTGCCTATTTGGAACCAGTCTGTTGTTCCATGTCCAGTTCTAATTGTTGCTTCCTTACCTGCATACAGATTTCTCAAGAGGCAGGTCAGGTGGTCTGGTATTCCCATCTTTTTCAGAATTTTCCACAGTTTATTGTGATCCACAGTCAAAGGCTTTGGCTTAGTCAATAAATCATTCAAAAATGTAAATTTTGTACCAGAACTGCCAGATCTGTAAACTGTTCTTTCAATAGCCCAGGTTAAAAAAAAATTCATAAGCACCACACCAAGAAATACAACTTTGACCCAGAAGCCACAGATTCCTTGGATGATGGCACTTCTGTGTTGTAGATGAATCTTCCGCCTATGACAGGTCTTATGTTTCAGGCGAGCGTGCACACTTTGGGCTTTCTTATTGACCGAATACAACTTCAGCTACAGGGCTGTCAGTGCCTCCAGTGCAGGCCAGTCACTTGGGTTCCAGGCCCAGCCTGGTCAGTGTAAACATCGAAATGAGACTCAGGAGTATTTGTTGGGGTTGAACAAGTGCAGGACCCAGCCTGGTTTGGTGCACAGACCGAGAGGGAGGCTCAGGAGTGTCTGCAAGGGTCTTGCACAAGGTCTGGGCCCAGCCTGGTTCAGTGCAGGTACTTAGATATCGACTCAGGAGTATTCGTTGAGGCTTCAAGATGAGCAGAACTTAGCCTGTTTCAGTACAGGGACCGAGATGTGGGCTCAGGAGTATTTGTCATGGTACTGAACAGGGGCAGGACCAAGCATGGTCAGTGTAGGGAACGAAATGTGGGCTCAGGAGTGTTTGTTGGGGTCTTGCACAAAGGCATGTCGAGCTTCGTTCAGTGCAGCGAGTGAGGTGTGGGATCGGGAGTGTTTCCTGGGGGATTGACCAAGAGCGGGACACACCCTAGTTCAGAGGCAGGGAGCAAGTTGCGGGCTCAGGATTGTTTGGTGGCTTTAATATGGCCAGGACTAGCCTGAGAGTCAGCGAAAGGCTCTGCAGTGTTGGCTGGCACCATGAAAAAGAGCAGGACCCATCCTAGGTCAGGGCAGAGACGACGTTGTGGGCTCAGGAGTATTTGCTGAGGCTCGAACAAAGGCCAGGTCCAGCTGATTTCAGTTCTGGGAGTGAGATACGGGCTCAAGTGTTGGTCGGGACATGGAACCAGTGCAGGATCCAGCATAATTCAGTTCAGGGACCACGATACGGGCCCTGGACTGACTGTCTGGGGCTTGACCAAGGGCAGGACCCAGTCTGTATCAGTAGAGGGACCAAAATGAGGGCTCCGGAATATTTTTTGAGGGCCTGTTCAAGTATAGGACCCACCCGGGTTCAGTGCTGGGATTGTATGTGGGCTCATGAGTGTCTCTTTGGGTCTGAACAAGCACAGGACCAGGCTGGTTCAGTGAAGGGACCTAGACCTTGGTTCAGGAGTATTCTTCATTGGCTTGAACAGGGGCAGGATGCAGCATGGTTCAATTCAGGGACACAGATGTGTGCTCAGGAGTGTTGTAGGTATCTTGTACAAGGGCAGGTCCCAGCCTGATTGAGTGAACGGACCTAGAGGTGGGCTCCAGAGAATGTGTCAGAAGACACATTCATGCACATTCATGTGTCAGAAGACCACAGACATGTGCTGAAGAGTGTTGGAGAATGGAACAAGTGCAAGAGTCAGCCTGGTTCACTGAGGGACCTAGTTGTGGGCTCAGCAGTGTTGGTCTGGGTCTTACTCAAAGGCATGACCCAGCCTTCATCAGGACAGTGGGTAAGATGTGGGATGGCCAATGTTTCCTGGGGGATTGAACAATGGCAGTATACACCAGAGTTCAGAGGCATGGAGCTACAGTTTGGCTCAGGATTGCTTGCTGGTGGCTTGAATAAGGCCAGGAACGAGGATGGGAGTCAGATACAGGCTCAGCCATGTTGATTGGGGTCTTGATTAAATGCAGAACCCAGCCTGGTGCATGGCAGGGACGGAGATTTGGGCTCAGGAGTGTTTCTCACGGGCATAATCAAAGGCAGAACCCAGCATGGTTCAGTGTAGGCACAGAGGAGGGCTCGGGAGTGTTTGTCAGGGGCTTGCACAAAGGCAAGGCCGAGCCTGGTTCAGTGCAGGGACCATGATGTGGGCCGAGGAGCATTTACTGGGGGTGCAAGAGGAGCAGGTCCCAAAATACTTCAGTGCTAGGCTAAGACATTGGCTCAGGCCTGTTTTCAGGGGACATGATCACAGGCAGCGCTCAGCCTCGTTCAGTGCGTGAACCGAGATTTGGGCTCAAGGTTGTCTGTCGCTGCTTGAACATGTGAAGAAGCTAGCCTGGTTCAGTGCAGGGACTGAGACATGGGTTCAGAAGTATTCGTCGTGGCCTTGAAAATGGGCAGGACCCAGCCAGGTCAGTGTAGGCTCCGAAATGTGGCTCAGGAGTATTTGACGAGGTTGTACAAAGGCAGGACCCAGCCTGGTTCACGGCAGGGATGGAGCTTGTAGTTCAGCAGTGTTTGCAAGGGTCTTGCACAAGATCAGGATCCCTCCTAGTGCAGTACAGGTACTTAGGTGTCCATTCAGGGGTATCCATTGAGGCTTCGAGGTGGGCAGAACTTAGCCTGGTTCAGTACAGGGACAAAGATGTGGGCTCAGGAGTATTTGTCACAGGCTGGGACAAGTGCAGGACTGAGCATGGTCAGTGCATGGATGGAAAGGTGGGCTCAGGAGTGTTTGTCGGGGTCTTGCACAAAGGCATGGTGCAGCCTTGTTCATTTGCAGCGAGTGAGATGTGGGATCGGAAGTGTTTCCCGAGGGGTTGACCAAAGGCAGGACACACCCTAGTTCAGAGGCAGGGAGTGAGTGGTGGGCTCAGGATGGTTTTTCAGTGGCTTGAATATGGCCAGGACTAGGCTGAGAGGGACAGAGATGCTGGACAGTGTTGGCTGGCACCATGAACAAGTGCAGGACCCATCCGTGGTCAGTGCAGAGATGACGTAGTGGGATCAGGCTTTTTGGGGGTGCCTTGAACAAAGGCCTGGCCCAGTCTACCTCAGTTCTGGAAGTGAGATATGGGCTCAAGAGTGTCTGTCAGGGCATTGAACCAGTGCAGGACCCAGCATAACTGAGTTCAGGGACCGCGATGTGTGCCCTGGACTGATTGTCTGGGGCTTGACCAAGGGCAGGACCCATTGTGGCTTGGTAGAGGGACTGAAACACGGGCTCAGGGATATTCGTCAAGAACTTGTGCAAGGACAGGACCCTCCCCGGTTCACTGCAGGGACTGTATGTGGGCTCATGAGTGTCTCTCAGGGTCTGAACAGCGCAAGACCAGCTTGGTTCAGTGAAGGGCCCTAGATGATGGCTCAGGATTATTTTTCAGGGGCTTGAACAAGGGCAGGATCCAGCCGGGTCAACTCAGGGACACAGATGTGTGCTAAGGAGAGCAGTAGGTGTCTTTTGTAAGGGCAGGACCCAGCCTGATTCGGGGAACAGACCAAGAGGTGGGCTCTGGACAATGTGTCAGAAGCTTAGACCACAGATATGCACTGAGGAGTATTTGTTGGAGGCTGATCAAGTGGAAGATTCAGCCTGGTTCACTGCAGGGACCTAGATGTGGGCTCAGCAGTGTTGGTCTGGCTCTTGCTAAAAGGTATGACCCAGCCTTCTTCAGTGCAGCGTATCAGATGTGGGATGGCAAATATTTCCTGGGGGATTAAGCAATGGCAGGACACACCAGAGTTCCAAGGCATGGAGCTACGTGTTGCCTAGGACTGCTTGCTGGTGGCTTGAATAAGGCCAGGAATGAGGATGGGAGTCAGATACAGGCTCAGTCATGTTGGTCGGGGCCTTGAATAACTGCGGTACCCAGCCTGGGTCATGGCAGGGATGGAGATGTGGGCCCAGGAGTTTGTCCCGGGGGCATAAACAAATGCAGGACCCAGCATGGCTCAGGGCAGGCATGGAGAGGTCAGCTCAGGAGTGTTTGTCAGGGGCTTGTACTGAGGCAAGGCCCAGCCTAGTTCAGTGCAGGGACCATGATGTGAGCTCAGGAGCATGTGCTTGGGGTGCAACAAGGGCAGGTCCTGAAACACTCCAGTGCTAGGCTCATGACGTTGGCTCAGGCTTGTTTTCAGGGGTCATGATCACGGGCAGCACTCAGCCTCATTCATTGCAAGAACCGAGGTTTGGGCTCAGAGTTGTCTGTTGCTGCTTGAACCTGTGAAGAAACTAGCCTGATTCAGTGCAGGGACTGAGATGTGTGTACAGAAGTATTCGTCGTGGTCTTGAACAAGGGCAGGACCGAGCTGGGTCAGTGTACACACCTAAATGGGGCTCAGAGGTTTTCGCCTGGGTTAAGCAAGTGCAAGACCCAGCCTGGTTCATGGCAGGGACCGAGCTTGCATCTCAGCAGTGTTTGCAAGGATCTAGCACAAGGTCAGGACCCTGCCTCGTGCAGTACAGGTACCTAGATGTCCATTCAGGAGAATTCGTTGAGTCTTCAAGGTAGGCAGAACTTAGCCTGGTTCAGTACAGGGATAAAGATGTGGGCTCAGGAGTATTAGTCATGGGCTAGAACACAGCAGGGCTGAGCATGGTCAGTGCAGGGATGGAAAGGTGGGCTCAGGAGTGTTTGTCGGGGTCTTGCACAAAGGCATGTCACAGCCTTGTTCATTTGTAGTGAGTGAGAGGTGGGATCAGGAGTGTTTCCTGGGGGACTGACCTAGGACAGGGCACACCCTAGTTCAGAGGCAGGGAGCGAGTGGTGGGCTCAGGATTGTTTTTTGGTGGCTTGAATATGGCCAGGACTAGGCTGAGAGTCAGAGAGGCTGGGCAGTGTTGGCTGGCACCGTGAACAAGTGCCAGACCCATCCGTGGTCAGTGTAGAGATGACGTGGTGGGCTCAGGCATGTTTTCGGGACTTGAACAAAGGCTGAGTCCAGCCTGCCTCAGTTTGGGAGTGAGATATGGGCTCAAGAGTGTTGGTCGGGGCATTGAAACAGTCTAGGACCCAGCATAATTGAGTTCAGGGACTGCAGTGTGGGCCCTGGAGTGACTGTCTGGCGCTTGAACAAGGGCAGGACCCAGTCTGGCTCAGTAGAGGGACCGAAATGTGGGCTTAGGGATATTTGCCGAGGGCTTGTGCAAGTAAGGGACCCACCCTGGTGCAGTGCAGGGCTGTATGTGGGCTCATGAGTGTCTCTCGGGGTCTGAACAAGCACAGAATCAGCTTGGTTCAGTGAAGGGCCCTAGAGGTTGGCTCAGGATTATTTTTCAGGGGTTTGAACAGGGGCAGAATCCAGCATGATTCAATTCAGAGACACAGATGTTTGCTCAGGAGTGCTGTAGGTGCTGGGCAGGACCCAGCCTGATTCGGCGAACAGACCTAGAGGTGGGCTCTGGACAACATGTCGGAAGCTTGGACCACAGATATGCACTGAGGAGTGTTTGTCCGAGGCTGGTTTGCACAAAGGCAAGGCCGAGCCTGGTTCAGTGCAGGGACCATGATGTGGGCCAAGAAGCATT
The DNA here is from genome assembly GCA_006410535.1 of Litocranius walleri. Taxonomy (NCBI): domain Eukaryota; kingdom Metazoa; phylum Chordata; class Mammalia; order Artiodactyla; family Bovidae; genus Litocranius; species Litocranius walleri. The sequence continues at coordinate 40,920 of SJYG01001706.1, read as the reverse complement.
TACTGGGGGTGCAAGAAGAGCAGGTCCCAAAATACTTCAGTGCTAGGCTAAGACGTTGGCTCAGGCCTGTTTTCAGGGGGCATGATCACAGGCAGCGCTCAGCCTCGTTCAGTGCGGGAACCGAGATTTGGGCTCAAGGTTGTCTGTCACTGCTTGAACATGTGAAGAAGCTAGCCTGGTTCAGTGCAGGGACTGAGACGTGGGTTCAGAAGTATTCATCGTGGCCTTGAAAATGGGCAGGACCCAGCCAGGTCAGTGTAGGCTCCAAAACGTGGCTCAGGAGTATTTGACGAGGTTGTACAAGGGCAGGACCCAGCCTGGTTCACGGCAGGGATGGAGCTTGTAGTTCAGCAGTGTTTGCAAGGGTCTTGCACAAGATCAGGATCCCGCCTAGTGCAGTACAGGTACTTAGGTGTCCATTCAGGGGTATCCACTGAGGCTTCGAGGTGGGCAGAACTTAGCCTGGTTCAGTACAGGGACAAAGATGCGGGCTCAGGGGTATTTGTCACAGGCTGGGACAAGTGCAGGACCGAGCAAGGTCAGTGCATGGATGGAAAGGTGGGCTCAGGAGTGTTTGTCGGGGTCTTGCACAAAGGCATGGTGCAGCCTTGTTCATTTGCAGCGAGTGAGATGCGGGATCAGGAGTGTTTCCTGGGGAATTGACCAAGGGCAGGACACATCCTAGTTCAGAGGCAGAGAGCAAGTGGTGGGCTCAGGATTGTTTGTCGGTGGCTTGAATATGGCCAGGTCTAGGCTGAGAGTCAGAGAGAGGCTGGGCAGTGTTGGCTGGCACCGTGAACAAGTGCAGGACCCATCTGTGGTTGGTGCAGAGACGACATGGTGTGCTCAGGTGTGTTTGTCGGGGCTTGAACAAAGGCCGAGTCCAGCCTGCCTCAGTTTGGGAGTGAGATATGGGCTCAAGAGTGTTGGTTGGGGCATTGGACCAGTGCAGGACCCAGCATAATTCAGTTCAGGGACCGCAGTGTGGGCCCTGGAGCGATTGTCTGGTGCTTGACCAAGGGCACGACCCAGTCTGGTTCAGTTTAGGGACAGAAAGGTGGGCTCCGGGATATTTCTCAAGGGCTTGTGCAAGTAAAGGACCCGCCCTGGTGCAGTGCAGGGACCTTAGGTGGGCTCATGAGTGTCTCTTGGGGTCTGAACAAGTGCAGAACCAGCCTGGTTCAGTGAAGTGACCTATATGCTGGCTCAGGATTATTTTTCAAGGGCTTGAACAGGGGCAGGATCCAGCCGGGTTCAATTCAGGGACACAGATGTGTGCCAAGGAGTGTGGTAGTTGTCTTTTACAAGGGCAGGACTCGGCCTGATTCGGAGAATGGACCTAGAAGAGGGCTCTGGACAAAGTGCCAGAAGGTTGGACCACAGATATGCACTGAGGAGTGTTTGTCTAAGGCTGGATCAAGTGGAAGATTTAGCCTGGTTCACTGTAGGGACCTAGCTGTGGGCTCAGCTGTGTTGGTCTGGCTCTTGCTCAAAGGCATGACCCGGCCTTCATCAGGGCAGTGGGTAAGATGTGGGATGGCCAATGTTTCCTGGGGGATTGAACAATGGCAGTATACACCAGAGTTCAGAGGCATGGAGCTACAGTTCGGCTCAGGATTGTTTGCCGGTGGCTTGAATGAGGCCAGGAACGAGGATGGGAGTCAGATACAGGCTCAGCCATGTGTTGGGGCCTGGAATGAGTGCAGGACCCGGCTTGGTTCACGGCAGGGATGGAGATGCGGGCTCAGAGTTGTTTCTTGCGGGCATAACCAGAAGCAGGACCCAGCATGGTTCAGTACAGGCACGGAGAGGTGGGTTCAAGAGTCTTTGTCGGGTGCTTGCACAAAGGCAGGGCCCAGCCTGGTTCAGTGCAGGGACCATGATGTGGGCTCAGGAACATTTCTTGGGGGTGCAACAGGGCCACGTCTCGATATACTTCAGTGTTAGGCTCATGATGATGGCTCAGGCCTGTTTTCGGGGCTCATGATCATGGGCAGCACTCAGGCTGGTTCATGCAGGGACCGAGACGTAGCTTCAGCAGTATTCTTCATGGTCTTGAAAATGGGAAGGACCCAGCCAGGTCAGTGTAGGCTCCGAAATGTGGCTCAGGAGTATTTGACGAGGTTGTACAAGGGCAGGAACCAGCCTGGTTCGCGGCAGGGACTGAGATTGCTGCTCAGCAGTGTTTGCAAGGGTCTTGTACAAGGTAAGGACCCCGCCTCGTGCAATACAGGTACTGAGATGTCCGATCAGGGGTATCCACTGAGGCTTCGAGGTGGGTAGAACTTAGCCTGGTTCAGTAGAGGGACCGAGATGTGGGCTCAGGAGTATTAGTCATGGCCTGGAAAAAGGGCATGACCGAGCATGGTCAGTGCATGGATGGAAAGGTGGGCTCAAGAGTGTTTGTCGGGGTCTTGCACAAAGGCATGGTGCAGCCTTGTTCATTTGCAGCGAGTGAGATGTGGGATCGGGAGTGTTTCCCGGGGGGTTGACCAAGGGCAGGACACACCCTAGTTCAGAGGCAGGGAGCGAGTGGTGGGCTCAGGATGGTTTTTCGGTGGCTTGAATATGGCCAGGACTAGGCTGAGAGGGACAGAGAGGCTGGACAGTGTTGGCTGGCACCGTGAACAAGTGCAGGACCCATCCGTGGTCAGTGCAGAGACGACGTAGTGGGATCAGGCTTTTTTGGGGGGCCTTGAACAAAGGCCTGGCCCAGTCTACCTCAGTTCTGGGAGTGAGATATGGGCTCAAGAGTGTCTGTCAGGGCATTGGACCAGTGCAGGATCCAGCATAACTGAGTTCAGGGACCACGATGTGTGTCCTGGAGTGACTGTCTGGGGCTTGACCAAGGGCAGGACCCATTCTGGCTCGGTAGAGGGACTGAAACGCGGGCTCAGGGATATTTGTCAAGAGCTTGTTCAAGGACAGGACCCTCCCCGGTTCACTGCAGGGACCGTATGTGGGCTCAGGAGTGTCTCTCAGGGTCTGAACAGCGCAAGACCAGCTTGGTTCAGTGAAGGGCCCTAGATGATGGCTCAGGATTATTTTTCAGGGGCTTGAACAAGGGCAGGATCCAGCCGGGTCAACTCAGGGACACAGATGTGTGCTAAGGAGAGCAGTAGGTGTCTTTTGTAAGGGCAGGACCCAGCCTGATTCGGTGAACAGACCTAGAGGTGGGCTCTGGACAATGTGTCAGAAGCTTAGACCACAGATATGCACTGAGGAGTATTTGTTGGAGGCTGATCAAGTGGAAGATTCAGCCTGGTTCACTGCAGGGACCTAGATGTGGGCTCAGCAGTGTTGGTCTGGCTCTTGCTAAAAGGTATGACCCAGCCTTCTTCAGTGCAGCGTATCAGATGTGGGATGGCAAATATTTCCTGGGGGATTAAGCAATGGCAGGACACACCAGAGTTCCGAGGCATGGAGCTACGTGTTGCCTAGGACTGCTTGCCGGTGGCTTGAATAAGGCCAGGAATGAGGATGGGAGTCAGATACAGGCTCAGTCATGTTGGTCGGGGCCTTGAATAACTGCGGTACCCAGCCTGGGTCATGGCAGGGATGGAGATGTGGGCCCAGGAGTTTGTCCCGGGGGCATAAACAAATGCAGGACCCAGCATGGCTCAGGGCAGGCATGGAGAGGTCAGCTCAGGAGTGTTTGTCAGGGGCTTGTACTGAGGCAAGGCCCAGCCTAGTTCAGTGCAGGGACCATGATGTGAGCTCAGGAGCATGTGCTTGGGGTGCAACAAGGGCAGGTCCTGAAACACTCCAGTGCTAGGCTCATGACGTTGGCTCAGGCTTGTTTTCAGGGGTCATGATCACGGGCAGCACTCAGCCTCATTCATTGCAGGAACCGAGATTTGGGCTCAGAGTTGTCTGTTGCTGCTTGAACCTGTGAAGAAACTAGCCTGATTCAGTGCAGGGACTGAGATGTGGGTACAGAAGTATTCGTCGTGGTCTTGAACAAGGGCAGGACCGAGCTGGGTCAGTGTACACACCTAAATGGGGCTCAGGAGTTTTTGCCTGGGTTAAGCAAGTGCAAGACCCAGCCTGGTTCATGGCAGGGACCGAGCTTGCATCTCAGCAGTGTTTGCAAGGATCTAGCACAAGGTCAGGACCCTGCCTCGTGCAGTACAGGTACCTAGATGTCCATTCAGGAGAATTCGTTGAGTCTTCAAGGTAGGCAGAACTTAGCCTGGTTCAGTACAGGGACAAAGATGTGGGCTCAGGAGTATTAGTCATGGCCTAGAACACAGCAGGGCTGAGCATGGTCAGTGCAGGGATGGAAAGGTGGGCTCAGGAGTGTTTGTCGGGGTCTTGCACAAAGGCATGTCACAGCCTTGTTCATTTGCAGCGAGTGAGATGCGGGATCAGGAGTGTTTCCTGGGGGACTGACCTAGGACAGGGCACACCCTAGTTCAGAGGCAGGGAGCGAGTGGTGGGCTCAGGATTGTTTGTCGGTGGCTTGAATACGGCCAGGACTAGGCTGAGAGTCAGAGAGGCTGGGCAGTGTTGGCTGGCACCGTGAACAAGTGCCAGACCCATCTGTGGTCAGTGTAGAGATAACGTGGTGGGCTCAGGCATGTTTTCGGGACTTGAACAAAGGCTGAGTCCAGCCTGCCTCAGTTTGGGAGTGAGATATGGGCTCAAGAGTGTTGGTTGGGGCATTGAACCAGTCTAGGACCCAGCATAATTGAGTTCAGGGACTGCAATGTGGGCCCTGGAGCGACTGTCTGGCGCTTGAACAAGGGCAGGACCCAGTCTGGCTCAGTAGAGGGACCGAAATGTGGGCTTAGGGATATTTGTCGAGGGCTTGTGCAAGTAAGGGACCCACCCTGGTGCAGTGCAGGGCTGTATGTGGGCTCATGAGTGTCTCTCGGGGTCTGAACAAGCACAGAACCAGCCTGGTTCAGTGAAGGGCCCTAGAGGTTGGCTCAGGATTATTTTTCAGGGGTTTGAACAGGGGCAGGATCCAGCATGATTCAATTCAGAGACACAGATGTTTGCTCAGGAGTGCTGTAGGTGTCTTTTACAAGGGCAGGACCCAGCCTGATTCGGCGAATGGACCTAGAGGTGGGCTCTGGACAACATGTCGGAAGCTTGGACCACAGATATGCACTGAGGAGTGTTTGTCCGAGGCTGGAACAAGTGCAAGTTTCAGCCTGGTTCACTGCAGGGACCTACTTGTGGGCTCAGCAGCGTTGGTCTGGCTCTTGCTCAAAGGCATGGCCTGGCCTTCTTCAGCACAGTGCGTGAGATGTGGGATGGCAAGTGTTTCCTGGGGGATTGAAAAATGGCAGGGCACACCAGAGTTCCAAGGTATGGAGCTACATTTCGGCCCAGGATTGTTTGCCGGTGGCTTGAATAAGGCCAGGAACGAGGATGGGAGTCAGATACAGGCTCAGCTATGTGTCGGGGCCTGGAATGAGTGCAGGACCCAGCCTGGGTCATGGCAGAATGGACATGTGGGCTCAGGAGTGTTTACCGGGGTCATAAACAAAGGCAGGACCCAGCATGGTTCAGCGCAGGCATGGAGAAGTGGGCTCAGGAGTGTTTGCTGGGGGCTTGCACTAAGGCGGGGGCTTGCACTAAGGCAGGACCCAGCCTGGTTCAGTGCAGGGACCATGATGTGGGCTCAAGAGCATGTGCTGGTGGTGCAACAGGGGCAGGTCCCAAAATTCTTAAGTGCTAGGCTCAAGACGTTGGCTCAGGCCTATTTTCAGGGGTCATGGACATGGGCAGCACTCAGCCTCATTCGTTGCAGGAACCGAGATTTGGGCTCAGGGTTGTCTATCACTGCTTGACCTTATGACGAAATTAGCCTGGTTCAGTGCAGGGACCAAGACGTGGCTTCAGAAGTACTCGTCGTTGTCTTGAACAAGGGCAGGACCCAACAGGGTCAGTGTAGGCAGCGGAATGGGGCTCATGAGTATTTGCCGGGGTTTAACAAGGCCAGGACCCAGCCTGGTTCGTGGCAGGGACCGAGCTTGTGGCTCAGCAGTGTTTGCAAGGGTCTTGCACAAGGTCAGGACCCCACCTTGTGCAGTACAGGTACCTACATGTCCGTTCAGGAGGCTTCGTTGAGGCTTCAAGGTGGGTAGGACTTAGCCTGGTTCAGTAGAGGGACCGAGATGTGGGCTCAGGAGTATTAGTCATGGCCTGGAAAAAGGGCATGACTGAGCATGGTCAGTGCAGGGATGGAAAGGTGGGCTCAGGAGTGTTTGTCGGGGTCTTGCACAAAGGCATGTCGCAGCCTTGTTCATTTGCAGCGAGTGAGATGCGGGATCTGGAGTGTTTCCTGGGGATTAACCAAGGGAAGGACAGAAATGGAGGAGCCTGGTAGGCTACAGTACATGGGTCACTAAGGGTCTGACACGATTGAGCGACTTCACTTTCACTGTTCACTTTCATGCACTGGAGAAGGAAATGGCAACCCACTCCTGTGTTCTTCCGTGAGAGTCCCAGGGACAGAGGACTATGTCGGGCTGCCGTCTATGGAGTCGCACAAAGTCGGATTCGACTGACGTGACTTAGCAGCAGCAGCAGTTTATATGTAACATTTTTCTTTTTGTTGATATATATTAACATGAGTATTATATTAGTTTTGGGTGTGCAATATAAAGATTTTATATTTTACATATATTAAGAAATGGTTGCTATTCTAAATCTGTATAACATTTAACCCTACATAGTTACTGAATGTTTTTCTTGTAGTGAAAGCTATTAAGATCTACTCTTTTACCTATTCAGATATAAGGTACAATATTGCTATCATCATTAATCTTAATTTAGTATTTTGAGACCAGTGGATATTGTGAAGGGTTGACAATGCATTCTTTGTATAATCTTCCTGACATTTCTATGAGGCTGGTACTAATTATTTACATGTTTAAGATTAGAAAATTTAGACATGTAAGTGCTAATGCAAGCCAAGGTGACTCTGACGATATGTGGTGAGCTGGGAGTTGAACACAGATAGTGTAGCAACAGTGTACACAACTACATAATAGGTGTTGGCAGTAAACCATCTAGTGCCCTTGAGAGAGATTTTCAATACCCCAAATCTGGTTGTCTTCCTGTTTTTCTCCACTTCTCACTAAAGTTTTCTTTCCATCTCCTCTCTTTAGACTTACTGCTATTCAGTCAACAATATTTAATTACCATCTCAAGATCAGGGTCTTTTACAAGAGAAAACACCCAACTAATCATATTTATGTTCAAAGCAATTCCTGGAGGCATCAATCACTCTTCAAAAGTTATTAACAGATTCTACTACTACTACCACTACTAAGTCACTTCAGTCTTATTACTAATTAAAAAAATGATGTTTAAAACTGAAAGTCCATGATATCTGTTCATTTTGTCTTCAAGGCTCATTTTTTCTTATTGATTTGCAAAAATTCTTCATTATTAAAAGACCCATTTTATTAAAACACCCATTATATTTAAAAAACCCATTTTGTAATAAGCATCATTCAGACATCTCTCCAAATTTTTGTCTGCTTTAAAATTTTTATATGTGCACGTGTATACAGAAGCTTCCATTTCTGTGGAGACTATAAGAAATTGTCTCAATAGAACCTGTTTGCACAGAGGAATTGAGTAAGCAACTACTACCTATTCTCCCAGGTCTATGTTTGCTCATGTAATACAGAATTAGTGGGAAAATACTTTTTTTGCCTATTCTCTACATTTTTCCAATTTAACTTGTAATCTAATCAAGGAAATAAAAATTACAGCAGTGTTGATAGTAAAGCCATTTTGGAATACTAACATTTTTCTATCAGAGCTTAACAAGTGCACTCCTTACAATACATTCACCCTATTCTTTTACACACTCAACAGAAATGCAAAATATGTACACAATAACACATGTACACAGATTTTTACAGCAGTAGTGTACACCTTGAACTCAAACTGGAAAGTACTCAAATGCCTATAACCAGAAAGATAGATACAGAAATTGTAGCACATTAATACTGTGGCATATAGTAGTATATGAGGGCCTTAGGTTTGTATCTGTACCTAATATTTTACTTCTTGGCTTGGGTGCTAGTAAAATGGCCACAATAAGTTTATCAAAATTGATCATACTTTACAGCTTAGACACATACACTCTATGTGTACCTTAAACATAAAGTTTTTCTTTAAAACCTTTTCAGTCATCTTCATGCAGCATAAAGATCAGTCCCCCAAATGATGGTATTGTAGGTAGAGGCTTTGAGGAGCTGATGAGACCCTTCAGTTCAGTTCAGTTCACTCACTCAGTCGTGTCTGACACTTTGCGACCCCATGAATCGCAGCATACCAGGCCTCCCTGTCCATCACCAACTCCTGGAGTTCACTCAGACTCACATCCATCAGGCCAGTGATGCCATTCAGCCATCTCATCCTCTGTCATCCCCTCTTCCTCCTGCACCCAATCCCTCCAAGCATCAGAGTCATTTCCAATGAGTCAACAATTCTCATGAGGTGGCCAAAGTACTGGAGTTTCAGCTTTAGCATCATTCCTTCCAAAGAACACCCAGGACTAATCTCCTTTAGAATGGACTGGCTGGATCTCTTTGCAGTCCAAGGGACTCTCAAGAGTCTTCTCCATCACAACAGTTCAAAAGCATCAGTACTTCAACCCTCATCTTTCTTCACAGTCCAAATCTAGCATCCATACATGACCACTGGGAAAACGATAGCTTTGACTAGATGGACCTTTTTTGGCAAAGTAATGTCTCTGCTTTTCAATATGCTATCTAGATTGGTCATAACTTTTCTTCCAAGGAATAAGAATCTTTTAATTTCATGGCTGTAGTCACCATCTGCAGCCCCCCCCAAAATAAAGTCTGACACGGGTTCCACTATTGCCCATCTATTTGCCATGAAGTGATGAGACCGGATACCATGATCTTCATTTTCTGAATGTTGAGCTTTAAGCCAACTTGTTCACTCTCCCCTTTCACTTTCATCAAGAGGCTTTTTAGTTCCTCCTCATTTTCTGCCATAAGGCTGGTGTCATGTGCATACCTGAGGTTATTGATATTTCTCCCGGCAATCCTGATTCCAGCTTGTGCTTCTTCCAGTCCAGCATTTCTCGTGATGTACTCTGCATATAAGTTAAATAAGCAGGTGACAATATACAAGCTTGAGGTACACCATTTCCTATTTGAAACCAGTCCGTTGTCCCATGTCCAGTTGTAACTGTTGCTTCCTGACCTGCATATAGGTTTCTCAAGAGGCAGGTCAGGTGGTCTGGTCTTCCCACCTCTTTCAGAATCTTGCACAGTTCATTGTGATCCACACAGTCAAAGGCTTTGGCGTAGTCAATAAAGCAGAAATAGATGTTTTTCTGGAACTCACTTGTCTTTTTGATGATCCAGTGGATGTTGGCAATTTGATCTCTGGTTTCTCTGCCTTTTCTAATACCAGCTTGCACATCTGGAACTTCATGTTTCACGTATTGTTGAAGCCTGGCTTGGAGAATTTTGAGCATTACTTTATTAGCGTATGAGATGAATGCAATTGTGTGGCAGGATAGGAATATTATGAATGGATTTTATGCTCTTATGAAATAGAGACCAGTGCAAGTTTAATGCATGAGTCAGGACACTCAAATCCAGTGCTCTGGGACAACCCAGAGGGAAAGGGTGGGGGTGGAGGTGGTAGGGGGCATTCAGAATGGGGGGACATATATGCACTTGTGGCTGATCCAGGTCAATGTATGGCAAAACATCACAACATTGTAAACGAATTATCCTCAATTAAAATAAATTACTTAATTTAAAAAAAGAAGATCTCAGAGAACCTGCTAACCTGTTCCTCTGTATGAGAACACAGAGAGAAGACAGTCATTTATAAACTGAAAAAGAAGTCTTTACAACAATGGTGCCGGGTCCCTACAATGACCAAGATGAACAGTAGGATATAGGGGGTGGATGAGCAAAGCGTCATTCATATTTACAGCCAGTCCTCATTGGTCACATTACTGCCTGAGTTCTGCCTCCTGTTAGATCAGCAGCGGCATTAGATTATCATAGGAACTTGAACAATGATCAGTTCTGTGAACTGCACACAGAAGGTATCTATGTTGCAAGCTCCTCTTGAGAATCAAAAGCCTGATGACCTGAGGTGGATCTGATTGGTGATGAGCACTGTCCTCAGTGATGCAAAAACAGATTACCATTGGCAGAAAGATCTGACTGCACAAAGTCATGATACGTCAAACAGACACCTTACAAAAATCTATCACTGACAGGCAAGTAATAATTGACTTACATCTGGTGCAGGTTTTAAGTCAAAACCTGAGACTTGTTTTAGTGCATTCATGGTCTCCCATTATTTAATTTACCACTTCCAGCGCTGCCTCTTCCCCATACTGTACTTGTGTTGGTCCCAGTTTTCATTAGCTCACAAGCTAACGCTACCCAAAATAAGTAAAAAATAAATGTCTCAGGAGAGCTTCTTTGAAAGGGGTGAACACCCAATGATGAGAAAGCAGAAGACTCTGTGACTGCCAGTACAAGGCAAGTGACATTTAAAAGAAAATACCAAGAATCCTCCATGTTCATTACAACAGGGGATTCATACTCTCCAAGCCCACTTTGTATATGCGATGAATGGTTATCCAACAAAGTCACGAAATCATCAGAACTAACTACTTCACCAGATGGAGATCAAGCACCTTGCATTAAAAGAACAAGTCTTTTGAGTTTTCCAAAACATAAACAAAAACTGAACACAAAACCAGAAGCAATTGTTGAAGGCCACCACTCCATTGAACGTGTCTGTACTAAGAGCACCATTCTTACTGGCTGACTTCATTGCTAAGGCTAAGAAGCACTTTACTATTGGTGAGGGGTTGACCCTGCCTGCTACTAAAGACATTGGTTGTGAATTTTAGGAGAAGTTGCAGTTCTAAAGTTGCCACATATTTCTCTTTTGCATAGATCCATTACTGCTGCTAAGTCGCTTCAGTTGTGTCTGACTCTGGTGACTCCTCAGACAGCAGCCCACCAGGCCCTCCTGTCCCTGGGATTCTCCAGGCAAGTATACCGCGGTGGGTTGCCATTTCCTTCTCCAGTGCATGAAAGTGAAAGGGAAAGTGAGCAGAGCTAGAATAATTTCACAATTTGTCTGGAAATGCAAAAAACCTCATTGACTAGCCAGAGCAATCTTGAGAAAGAAGAATGCAACTGGAGGAATCCACCTGCCTGACTCTCCTACAAAGCCACAGTCATCAAGACAGTATGGTACTGGCACAAAGACAGAAATATAGATCAATGGAACAAAATAGAAAGCCCAGAGATAGATCCAGGCATCTGTGGACACAATATCTTTGACAAAGGAGGCAAGAATACACAGTGGAGAAAAGACAAGTGGTGCTGGGAAAACTGGTCAACCACTTGTAAAAGAATGAAACTAGAACACTTTCTAACACCATACACAAAAATAAACTCAAAATGGGTAAAAGATCTAAACGTAAGACCAGAAACTGCAAAACTCCTAGAGGAGAACATAGGCAAAACATTCTCTGACACAAATCACAGCAGGATCCTCTTTGACCCACCTCCCAGAATATTGGAAGTAAAAGCAAAATAAACAAATGGCACCTAATTAAAATTAAAAGCTTCTGCACAACAAGGGAAACTATAAGCAAGGGGGAAAGGCTGCCTTCAGAATGGGAGAAAATAATAGCAAATGAAGCAGCTGACAAAGAACTGACCTCAAAAATATATACAAACAACTCCTGCAGCTCAATTCCAGAAAAATAAATGACCCAATCCAACCAGTCTATTCTAAAGATCAGTCCTGGGTGTTCTTTGGAAGGAATGATGCTAAAGCTGAAACTCCAGTACAATGGCTACCTCATGCGAAGAGTTGATTCATTGGAAACGACTCTGATGCTGGGAGGGATTTGGGACAGGAGGAGAAGGGGACGACAGAGGATGAGATGGCT
>SJYG01001706.1:11911-26439 GCA_006410535.1 Litocranius walleri | reverse complement strand
TGCACTCATCTCACATGCTAGTAAAGTAATGCTCAAAATTCTCCAAGCCAGGCTTCAGCAATACGTGAACCGTGAACTCCCTGATGTTCAAGCTGGTTTTAGAAAAGGCAGAGGAACCAGAGATCAAATTGCCAACATCCGCTGGATCATGGAAAAAGCAAGAGAGTTCCAGAAAAACATCTATTTCTGCTTGATTGACTATGCCAGAGCCTTTGACTGTGTGGATCACAATAAACTGTGCAAAATTCTGAGAGAGATGGGAAGACCAGACCACCTGACCTGCCTCTTGAGAAACCTGTATGCAGGTCAGGAAGCAACAGCTACAACTGGACATGGAACAACAGACTGGTTCTAAATAGGAAAAGGAGTACGTCAAGGCTGTATATTGTCACCCTGCTTATTTAAGTTATATGCAGAGTACATCATGAGAAACACTGCACTGGAAGAAACACAAGCTGGAATCAAGGTTGCCAGGAGAAATCTCAATAATCTCAGATATGCAAATGACACCACCCTATTGCAGAAAGTGAAGAGGAGCTAAAAAGCTTCTTGATGAAAGTGAAAGAGGAGAGTGAAAAAGTTGGCTTAAAGCTGAACATTCAGAAAATGAAGATCATGGCATCTGGTCCCATCATTTCATGGGAAATAAATCGGGAACCGGTGGAAACATTGACAGAATTTATTTTGGGGGGCTCCAAAATCACTGCGGGTGGTGACTGCAGCCATGAAATTAAAAGACACTCCTTGGAAGAAAAGTTATGATTAACCTAGTTGGCATATTCAAAAGCAGAGATATTATTTTGCCGACTAAGATCTGTCTAGTCAAGGCTACGGTTTTTCCAGTAGTCATGTATGGATGTGAGAGTTGGACTGTGAAGAAGGCTGAGTGCCGAAGAACTGATGCTTTTGAACTGTGGTGTTGGAGAAGACTCTCGAGAGTCCCTTGGACTGCAAGGAGATCCAACCAGTCCATTCTGAAGGAGATCAGCCCTGGGATTTCTTTGGAAGTAATAAATCTAAAGCTGAAACTCCAGTACTTTGGCCACCTCATGAGAAGAGTTGACTCATTGGAAAAGACTCTGATGCTGGGAGAGACTGGGGGCAGGAGGAGAAGGGGACGACCGAGGATGAGATGGCTGGATGGCATCACTGACTCGATGGACATGAATCTGAGTGAACTCCGGGAGTTGGTGATGGACAAGGAGGCCTGTGAGATTCATGCGGTCTCAAAGAGTCAGACACGACTGAGCGACTGAACTGAACTGAACACATATATATGGTATTTAGCAAGGTGGTAATGAAAACCCTGTATGCGAGACAGCAAAAGAAACACAGGTGTATAGAACAGTCTTTTGGACTCTGTGGGAGTGGGTGATGGTGGGATGAAGCGGGAGAATGGCATTGATTTATGTATAATATCATATGTGAAACGAATCACCAGTCCAGGTTCAATGCATGATACAGGATGCTCGGGGCTGGTGCACTGGTTTAGTATGGGGAGGGAGGTGGGAGGGACGTTCAGGATGCAAAACACATGTACACCCATGGCAAATTCATGTGATGTATGGCAAGACTAATACAATATTTAAAGTAATTAGCCTCCAGTTAAAATAAATAAATTTATGTTAAAAATAAAATAAAATTATAAATCCAAGAAAAAAGCCCCCCACAAAAGCCTAAGCCATTTATCTTTTACAAATTAATAATAAGGAAAAAACTTTCCTTTTATTTTGCCTTCATTTATTTTTATTTTTATTTTACTTTACAATACTGTATTGGTTTTGCCATACATTGACATGAATCCGCTGTGAGTGTACATGAATTCCCAATCCTGAATCCCCCTCCTACTTCTCTCCCCATATCATCTCTCTGGGTCATCCCAGTGCACCAGCCCCAAGCATCCTGTATCCTGTATCGAACCTAGACTGGCGATTTGTTTTTTATATGATAGTATACATGTTCAATGCCATTCTCCCAAATCATCCCACCCTCTCCCTCTCCCAGAGTCCAAAAGTCTGTTCTATACATCTGTGTCTCTTTTGCTGTCTCACATACAGGGTTATCATTACCATCTTTCTAAGTTCCATATATATGTGTTAGTATACTGTATTGGTGGTTTCTTTCTGGCTTACTTCACTCTGTATAATCGGCTCCAGTTTCATTAATACCATCTTACTATGTGTAAATAACTCCTTTTAACATTTCTTACAGACCAGATATCTGCTGAGAATAAATTACCAAGTTTTTGTTCAAATGAGAATATCTACTTCTCCTTTATCGATGAAAGATTATTTTCCTGGACATAGAAGCAAAGTTCAATAGTTTTTTTTTTTTTAAGAAAACGTTTAATTTATTGACATATTGTACATGTAGTATGAATTTACCAGCTAAATTAGATAATTAATTTATTTGTAATTTCTTCATAAGTTGCATAGCAATAACCATGCCATCATTATAAAATATTTTCATCATTCCAAATGGAAATACTGTCCAGTTGTCAGATTTTTCACTTACCCCTTCACTTGGGGCCTGGCATCCACTCCTCTGTTTTCTGTCTAGTGAATTATCTAATCTGGGACAACTTCATTCACATGAATGGAATAATGCAATATGCAACCTTTTGTATCTGGGTTCTTTTAATTAACATAATCATTTCAGAACTGTAGCATATTATAGTGTGTATCAGAATTCCTTTTATTTAGTGTCTGAATAATATTGCATAGCATGCTTTACTTATTCAATCAACAGGTGATGGACATTTGAGTCATTTCAATTGTTTTTTCTCTTTTTAATTTATTTCTTGCTAAACTTTGTTTATAATTTCATCACTTTATTGTTTTTACTTTAATGGCTTTTATATAAAATGTAAATAGAATTTTAATGTAATAGCTTTACAGAAACTTGTTGTTCTCTGTTAAACCTCAAAATGAATCAGCCATATATATATATATATGTATATATATGCATGTGTGTGTATATATATATATATATATATATATATATATATATCCCCACCCTCTTGTACTTCCCTCTCATCTCCCTGCCCATCTTACTCCTCTAGGTTGATACAGAGCCACTGTTTGAGTTTCCTGAGGCATTCAGAAAAAATCCACCTGTTCCCTATTTTACATATGGTCATGTAAGTTTCCCTGTAACTCTCTTCATGCTTCTCACCCTCTCCCTCCCTTTCCCCATGTCTTCTGTTCTGTTCTCTATGTCTCTTTTTCATTTTCAGCCCTACAAATAAATTCTTCAGTACCATCTTTCTAGATGCTGCATATATGCTGCTAAGTCATTTCAGTTGTGTCCGACTCTGTGCAGCCCCATAGACGGCAGCCCACTAGGCTCCCCTTTCCCTGGGATTCTCAAGGCAAGAACACTGGAGTGGGTTGCCATTTCCTTCTCCAGTGGATGAGAATGAAAAGTGAAAGTGAAGTTGCTCAGTAGTGTCTGACTCTTAGCGACCCCACGGACTGTAGCCCACCAGGCTCCTCCATCTATGAGATTTTCCAGGCAAGAATACTGGAGTGGGGTGCCATTGCCTTCTGCATGCATATATGCACTAGTATACAATACTTATCTTTAGCTTTCTAACTTACTTCACTATGTATAATAGGCTCTAGATTCATCCACCTGATTAGAACTGACTCAAATGTGGTCTTTTTATGACTGAGTAATATTCCACTGAACATTGACCTTTTCCAGTCCAATGGTCAGTCTTCAGTCCAATCCCAGAAAACGCAATGCCAAAGAATATTCAAACCACTGCACAACTACACTCATCTCACACGCTAGCAAAGTAATGTTCAAAATTCTCCAAGCAAGGTTTCAACAGTACATGAACTGGGAACTCTGAGATGTTCAAACTCGATTTAGAAAAGGCAGAGGAATCAGACATTAAATTGCCAACATTTGTTAGATCATAGAACAAGCAAGGGTACTCCAGGAAAACATCTACTTCTGCTGTATTGATTTTGCCATTGCCTTTGACTGTGTAGATCTCTGCAGACTGTGGAAAATTCTTCAAGAGAGGGGGCTATCAGGGCAACTTACCTGCCTTTTAAGAAATCTGTATGCAGGTCAAGAAACAGCTATTATAATGGGACATGGAATGACAGTCTGGGTCTAAATCGGGAAAGGAGTACGTCAAAGCTATATAATCTCATCCAGATTATTTAACTTCTAGGCATCATGCAAAATGCTGGGCTAGATGAAACACAAGCTGAAATTAAGACTGTGAGGAGAAATATCAACAACCTGAGATACTCAGAGGATGCCACCCTTATGGCAGAAAGTGAAGAGGACCTAAAGAGCCTCTTGATGAAAGTGAAAGAGAGTGAAAAAGTCGGCTTAAAACTCAACATATATAAAGCTCAGATGATGGCACCCGGTCCCATCACTTTTCATGGCAAATAGGTGGGGAAGCAATGGAAACAGTCACAGATTTTATTTGAAGGTGCTCCAAAATCACTGCAGATGGTGACTGCAGCATGATATTAAGACTCCTGCTCCTTCGAAGAAAAGCTATGAGCAACCTTTTCTCCATTCTCCAGGCAAAGAACACTGGAGTACCTTGCCATTGCCTTCTCCAAGATCTGGGATACCTACCAGCAGAAGACCTAGATAGACATTTCCCCAAAGAAGACATAGAGATGGCCAACAGGCAGCTCAACATCACCAATAAAAGGAAATACAAATCAAAACCACACTGGGTTATCACGTCACACAGGGCAGAATGGCTATTATTAAAAAGTCTGCAGATAATAAATGCCAGAGAAGGGGTGGGGAAAAACAGAACCACCTACACTGTTGGTGGGAATGTAAGTTGATGCATTTACTACGGAGAACAATGTGGAGGGTCCTTTAAAACCTGAAAATAGTTACCATATGACCAGCAATCCCATTCCTGGGCATATATCCAGAGAAGAACAGGATTCAAAAAGATATATGCAGCCCAAAGGTTCATAGCAGCATTATTTAGAATAGCCAGGACATGGACGCAATCTAGATGTCCATCAACAGATGAATGGATAAAGAAGATGTATGAAGTAGCCCCCAGCCTAGGCCACGGTCACCACTCCATGAGTACCCTCAGCTGAGGTCAAGGTCTGGAGATCACACTTCTGGCCAGGGGGGCAGGCCCAAGGCTCCTGAGAGCACAGGCGCTCTGATGCCCACCTGGCACCCTTACCTTCATCCCTCGTATTATATCTGGGAATTTCTTTTTCAAATCTTGCACACCTTCTGGGATCCAACCTCCTCTTAACTTGGGGATACTTCTGCCAGTGAAATTGCTGGATGAAAACGCAACACCGGGGTCATTGAGGTGGTTCTGGTGGAAACCAAGGCAAGCGATCACAAAGCTGCAAAAAAAGAGTAAACATTTGAGATTTCAGCAAGATAACCACAAGTGTATTGCTTTTCCCAAAGGCAGAATGAAATTTCTGCTCCTTTTATGTAAGTTGATGCATTTACTACGGAGAACAATGTGGAGGGTCCTTTAAAACCTGAAAATAGTTACCATATGACCAGCAATCCCATTCCTGGGCATATATCCAGAGAAGAACAGGATTCAAAAAGATATATGCAGCCCAAAGGTTCATAGCAGCATTATTTAGAATAGCCAGGACATGGACGCAATCTAGATGTCCATCAACAGATGAATGGATAAAGAAGATGTATGAAGTAGCCCCCAGCCTAGGCCACGGTCACCACTCCATGAGTACCCTCAGCTGAGGTCAAGGTCTGGAGATCACACTTCTGGCCAGGGGGGCAGGCCCAAGGCTCCTGAGAGCACAGGCGCTCTGATGCCCACCTGGCACCCTTACCTTCATCCCTCGTATTATATCTGGGAATTTCTTTTTCAAATCTTGCACACCTTCTGGGATCCAACCTCCTCTTAACTTGGGGATACTTCTGCCAGTGAAATTGCTGGATGAAAACGCAACACCGGGGTCACTGAGGTGGTTCTGGTGGAAACCAAGGCAAGCGATCACAAAGCTGCAAAAAAAGAGTAAACATTTGAGATTTCAGCAAGATAACCACAAGTGTATTGCTTTTCCCAAAGGCAGAATGAAATTTCTGCTCCTTTGCTATGATATCACTTGGGTGATTATGCAATAAATGCCTTTCTAGCTTCATAGGGCACATTTTAAGGGGAAAAACAAAAACAGTGAGTGCATGTTCAGTCAATAAGTCATGTTCCACTCTTAGCGACCTTATGGACGGTAGCCCGCCAGGCCCCTCTGTCCATGAGATTCTCCAGGCAAGAATATTGGAGTGGGTTGCCATTGTCTTCTCTAAGCAATCTTACCCACCCAGGGATTGATACTGTTTCTCCTTCAGGCAGATTCTTTACCACTGGGCCACCTGGGAATCCAAAACATCCAACAGAGGTACTTAGAGGTACGTAGAGATTCTTAGATGGGACTTCCCTCGTGGTCCAGTGGTTAAGACTCCATGCTGCAAATGCAGGGGGCACAGCTTTGATCACTGCTCAGGGGAACTCAAGGGCATGGCATCCCACTCCAGTATTCCTGCCTGGAGAATCCCATGGACAGAGGAGCCTGGCGGGCTACAGTCCATGAGATCGCAAAGAGTCCGACAGGACTGAAGTGACCTAGCACGCAGGCAAACACATGGGATCACAAACAGGTGGACACCACTGAAGTGACTTAGCACCCACAGGTTAACTAAGATCACACACGCTGTGCAGCACAGCCAAAAGATAGAAAATAAAGGCATTTTCCCCTACCAAAAATGTGTAACAACGGATTTTAAAAAAATAAGAAAGAAAAAGGTTGTTAGGGAAGGCATGGTGAACTTGAATGTCTAACAAGCTCTCCGTGCAGTGCTGAATCTGTTGGTTCATTTGACAGCACATTGTTAGAACCAGGGAATAAAATGACAGTCGGGAGAATCCAGATACTATAGGAGAGTCCAGATACCTTTATACCACAATAAAGTTTATCTCTGTGTTGGGAAGATCCCCTGAAGAAAGAAGAAGAGGAGAAGCAAATGGCAACCCCACTCCACTAGTCTTGCCTGGAGAATCCCATAGACAGAGGAGCCTGGTGGCCTATGGTCTATGGGTCACAAAGATTGCTACTTGGCATAGACACACAAAGAATATCCCATTTCCTCCTTCTCACTCCCAGTACAGTCACAGTCATACACACACACACACACACACACACACACACACACACACAAGGAACTTGTCATCTATCCTTAAAGCTGATAATTCAAGGCCTTCACAGGAAGCAGGACACTCTGCTTCTTTGGTGTTCGAGGGTTACTGCTTTGGATGCTGGAATTTCCTTCACTGGCCACTGGACAAAACATTTCTTTCAACTAAGTCCATGTGACCCCCCCTTCAAGGAACACAGCCGTATTTGACTAGTGGTAAAAATAGGAGGAAGTGACCTAGGACTGCTGTCTGAAAGGTGGTGGAATTTTTACTGCAATGGAGAGACTTCTTCTGGGCACACATAACATGTTTCTTAAAGTTGCATAGGTTGTCATTCCTTACCTCTGCACTATTAGACTTGTAGAAAGTCTGCAGGAACTACTGTGAGATTGGCTTTCAAAACAATACAGTTGCTACATTTTAGAATAGTTTTAGATGGGGACTTGCCTGGTGGTTCAGTTGTTCAGACTCTGTGCATCCACTGCAGGGGGCATGGATTCCCCAGCAGAGAAAGTGAGAGCTCCAGGAAACAAAGATCCCACATGGCCTGTGGCGTGTGGTTGTCTCTTTTTCTAAATAAAGCTTTGTTGGTACCATGCCTCATCCATTCAGTTACCTTCTGCCAGTGGCCACTCTGGGGCTCCCAGGGCAGTGGTGGGTAACTGCCAGAGAGACCATGCAGCTCACAAAGGCTAAAATATTTACTTTCTGGCCTCTTCAGAACAGGACTTCCCTGGTGGCTCAGCTGGTAAAGAATCTGCCTGCAATGCAGGAGATATGGGTTCAATCCCTAGGTTAGGAAGATCTCCTGGAGAAGGAAATGGCTACTCACTCCAGTATTCTTAGGCTTTCCTGGTGGCTCAGCTGGTAAAGCTGAGAGCGGGAGACCTGGAGCTGCTCCCTGAGTTGGGAAGATCCCCTGGAGAACAGCAAGGCTACTCACTCCAGTATTCCGGCCTAGAGAATTCTATGCATTGTATAGTCCATGGGGTCGCCAAGAATCAGACACCACTGACCACCTTTCACTTTTGGAAGATCTCCTGGAGAAGGAAATGGCTACTCACTCCAGTATTCTTAGGCTTTCCTGGTGGCTCAGCTGGTAAAGCTGAGAGCGGGAGACCTGGAGCTGCTCCCTGAGTTGGGAAGATCCCCTGGAGAACAGCAAGGCTACTCACTCCAGTATTCCGGCCTAGAGAATTCTATGCATTGTATAGTCCATGGGGTCGCCAAGAATCAGACACCACTGACCACCTTTCACTTTTAGTAAAGCTGTACCTTAGATGGGGCTCTTCTATTTTCAAGCTTGAAGTGTTGTTTCCTTTTTGAAGTCCATTCAGTATACTACCAATAATACTAATATCATTTTGAAACTTTTGTGTATATAGAATTCAGCGTAATCTTCAATGTTTAATGCAGTTCCTCTAAATTAAAGCAGTTTAGCTTTGCCGGTGGCTAACGTGGTAAAGAATCCACCTGCAGCTGAAGGAGTCCTGGGTTCAGTCCCTGTGTCTGGAAGATCCCCTGGAGAAGGGCACAGCAACACACTCCAGTATTTTTGCCTGGAGAATCCCATAGACAGAGAAACCTGGCAGGCTACAATCCACGGGGTTGCAAAGACTCGAATATGAATGAGGGACTAACACTTTAAGAAAATCTGAAAACGTGAACTTTTTTTTTCCTCAACAGAGTTACTCTTGAAAGCTAACATACAGTGTGAAAAATCTAACGCTACATTGTTGAGATGAGTACAAATGGAGCGGACCTAAACGTATAAAACGCGTGTGTGTGTGTGTGTGTGTGTGTCCAGTTTGTCAAAAGAGTTTCCTCTTTCTTCAAAGGTTTGTTGAATCCAAGCAAAAGTCCTAGCTCTGTGGGGCGATTTCCCTAGTGGAGGGTGTTCCACACAGAAAAGCAATATTTTCATGTTAATCACGGCAGGGTCACTGTTTATGAACTGGCAACAGATCAGAATGAAGGATGTCAGAGACTCGGTCTGCTCAGACCACGCAGGAGCGCTTGTTTTGTTGGGGAGATGAGTTAAGATGACACAGCACTGTTGAAGGCTCTAGGTTATGGAGAATTGACCACCCCCACTCCGGGAAGGCGTACTGACCTGCAGGAGAGCGGACTTCCTCGACCCTGAGCTCTCTGCCCCCACCCCTCCTCCTCGCTACCAAGCATCACCCTCGTGAGGCCTCGTGGCTTTCCGCGCTGCCCTCATCGAGCCTGGCGCCTTTTCTGCCAGCGCGGGGCGGGGATCGGGCGGGGGCTTCGGGGAGGCTCAGGGCACATGACGCCCCCTCCCCGCGGCCCCCCCGCCCAGCACAGGACTCAGGCCCCGCAGAGTCCCGGCAGACCCGAGCCGCGCGCGTCCCCAGCACGACCCATGCTGTTTCTGCGACTGGGCACCTTCTGCTGCCCCACGCGAGAGGCCGCCACGCAGCTCGGGCTGGGATTCCAGCCGCGGGCCTTCCACGCTCTGTGCTTGGCAGCGGCGCGCTCCGCCTGGTGTTCGGCCTCCTACAGCTGCGGCCGGGGCGCCGACTCGCGGACCCGGGGTTGCCTGGGCCTCACCAGTGACCTCTGCCGGCGGCCCCACCTCGGTGCACATCGTGCGCACCGCTACCGCTTGCGACCTGCTCGGCTGCCTGGGTGAGCGCTCGACTGGCGCGGGCGAGTTGGGGACCCCCGTCGGTGTGCGAGTGGGGAGGGCCAGGCCCAGGCGTGGGGACCCCTTCTTGGGAGGTAAGGGCGCACGGCCGGGGACCCCCTCCGTTCGTGGTTCAGGGCCCCCGCGTACTGAGCGGGTGGGGACCCTTCCGCGCTCAGTTGAGCGCGCGCGGCCCTCGAGTAGGGCTTCCTCTGTGGATGAAGCCTTTGGGACCCTATTTGGGGATGCGTTTGTGCGTGTTTTCAGGGCGCGCTTAGGTGTGCGGTTGAAAGCCCGCTGCCCACAGGTGGTCCTCCGTAGGAGGCTGATGGCTTGCGACCCACCATTGGGGACCCCTACGTGGGAGTTGGGGGCGCAAGGCCCGTCGTAGGTAGGGACCGCTGAGTGTGCGGTTGAGGGCGCACAGCCTTCCGGTGGGATCCCCTCCGTGTGCGGGTGAGGACGCCCAGCCCACGAGTAGGTACCCATCTGTGCGTTTACCAGGGAATGAGTACCGCGGGTTGGGACTCCTGCGTTCCCAGTTGAGGTTGCGCTGCCGGCGAGTGAGGACCTCTCCGTGAGCCGTTAAGGGCTCACGAAACGCAGGTGCAGACCCCTCTGTCCGCGGTTGAGGGCTCACAGCCCAGTGGTGGGGACCACTGCGTGCGCAGTTGAGTGTGCACGGCCTGTGGGTGGGGTCCCTTCTGTGTGCGGGTGAGGACGCCCAGCCCATGAGGTCCCTTCCGAGTGTGCTTGAGGGCGCGCTGCACGCGAGTGGGAACCGCTCCACGTGTGGCTGAGCGTGCATGGCCCGTGGGTGGGAAGCCCTGCGTGAGCGGCTGAGGGCGCACATCTTTGTGATGGCAAGACACTTGCTTGCGCGGTTGAAGACACACGGCCCGTGGGTCTGCGGAGTGGGGACCTCTCTGTGCCCAGTTGAGACCTCGTGGCCCACGAGTGGGGACGCCCTAATGGAAGTTGAGGGCACACAGCCTTGCGGTGAGGAACCCTTGGTGTGCAGGTGAGGGTGCCTTGAGGACTCATCAGTGAGCAGTTGATGATGGTGTGTGGCCCGTGAGTGGGAATCCTTCTCTGTGTGCTTGAAGACGCATGGCCTGCGAGTGGGAACCACTGTGTGAGCAGTTGAGGGCGCACGGCCTGCGAGTGGGAACCACTGCTGAATGGTTGGGCCTTATGGTGCAGACCAGTGTATGCACAGTTGAAGGCACAAGGCCCGCGTGTGGGAAGCCTTCCGTTTGCGAGTGAGGATGTCTGGGCGCGAGTTGGGACCCATCTGTGGGTTTTCCAGGGCGCGCGTCATGCGTGGCTGGACCCCTCCATGCCCAGCTGAGGCCCGCGGCCCGCTAGTGGGGACGCCCCTGTCCTCGGTTAAGGGCGCACAGCCTAGCAGTGGGGACCACTGCGTGCGCGGTTGAGAACACCTGGCCCGCGAGCAGGGAGCTGTCTGTGTTTTTCAGGACACGCACACCTCGTGTTAGGACTCCTCTGTGCGCCGCTGAGGGCGCGCAGCCCGCGAGTGGGGAACTCTCCTCACGCAGTTGAGGGCACACACGGCCCGCGAATGGGCACCCCCTCCATGCCCAGTGGAGGGCGCGGGGCCTGCGAGTGGGGACACCCTCCTTGGGAGTCGAAGGAACATGATCCTTGACTGGGGAACCCTTCGTGTGTAGGAAAGGACACCTGTCCTGGGGACACCCGCGCGCGCGAAAATGGGGTCTCGCGCCACGCGCGCAGGAATCGGGGGCTCGCTCTGTGCCGCGTGAGCAGGAAGGGCTGGCTCGTGCCGCGCGTGCCGAGGGGAGGGTGGGCCCCCCGCGCGCGCCGGAACCGTGGGGCCCGCGCCCCGACATGAGCCCAGGGAGTGGGGGGGGGGTCGCGTCCTGTGTGCCCGGGGGCAACTCGCACACAGGAAGGGGTGGCTCGCGCTGCAAGTGGGGGCTCCACAACAGCAAGAAGGGATGGGTTCGCGCCGGCGCGTGTCCAGGAAAGAAAGAGGGAGCTGCGTCCTGCGTACTAGGGGAAGGGCTGGCCCGCCCGCCCAGGAACCGGAAGTCTCCGGCTGCGCCGCGCGCGCAGGAAGTGCTTACTCGCGCCGCGCGTGCCCGGGGGCCGCGCGCAAGAACCGGGAACTCGAGCCGCGCCGCCTACGCAGAAAGCGGGAGCTTCAGCCACGCGTGCCCGGGGAGGGCTGGATATGCGAGCAGAGGAAAGGGGGTGCTAGCGTCACGCGCGCCAGGGGAAGGGCTGGCCCCCTGCGCACAGGAAGTGGAGGCTCGGGCAGTGCGTGCCCGGGACCCGCGCGCAAGAGAAGGGGGATTACCATCGCGCCACAACCGCGGGACGTGGGGGTGGGGGGCTGGCGCTGAGCGAGCCTGGGGGAAGGTTGCCCTGCGCGCGCAGGAAAGGGGGTGGGAGTGTGCGGTGCACGCCGGCGCCGTGCTCGCAGAAAGTGGGGCCTCGCGCCGTGCGCGCCTGGGTAAGCGCGCACAGTAAGTGAAGGCTCGTGCCGCGTGTGCCATGGGGCCCCACGCGCGCAAGAAGAGGAGCTAGTGTCGCTCGGTTTGCTTAGGACGGGGTGGGGGTGGGGGAGCTCGCATTGCCAGCTTAGAAACTGGTGGGGTGCGCGCGCAGGAAATGTGGCGTTCACGCCATGCCTCCTGCAGGAAAATAAAGGCTCGTGTGGAGCGAGCCGGGTTCAGGGGTAGGAGCTTGCGCTTCACCGGGCGAGCAGCAAGTGGGAGCCCCCGCTGCGCAGCGCGCTCAGTAAAGGAGGGACTCCCACCGCCTGCGTGCATAGGAAGGACCCGGACAAGTGTCCAGCATGCCTAGGAGAGCGCTGACCACGCGGGTGCAGGAAGCGGGGTAGTCGCACTGCAGCCCGTGCGCAGGGAGGGGAAGGGGGCCCCTAGCGCCATGCCGCGTGGGCAGGAAAGGAAGGGCTTCCTCCGCGCGTGCCCGGGGGAAGGCTTGGCCGCGTGAGCAGGAAAAGTAGTGTTCTAACCAGCTGCGCAGAAAGGGGGGAGCTCGTGCCTCCCGTGCACAGGAGAGGGCAGATCCAGTGTGCGCAGTAACGGTGGGGAGGAGGGTTCAGACATTCAATTCAGTCACTCAGTCGTGTCTTTGCGACCCCACGGACTGCACGCCAGGCCTCCTTGTCCATCACCAGCTCCCCGAGATTGCTTAAACTCATGTCCATCGAGTGGGTGATGCCAACCAACCATCTCATCCTCTGTCGTCCCCTTCTCCTCCTGCCTTCAATCTTTCCCAGGATCCAGTACCGCGGGTCTGGACACGTCCGTCCCCAGTTGAGGGCGTGCCGACCCCGAGTGGGGACCACTCCGTGCCCGGTTGAGAGCACACGGCCTGCCGGTGGGAACCACTCCGTGCCCAGTGGAGGCCGCCGGGCCCGCGAGTGCGGACTCACTTCTTCGGAGTTGAGGTAACACGGCCCTCGACTGGGATACCCTTTGTGTGAGGGGTGGGACACGCGTCCAGGGGTCCCAGCGAGCGCAGGAAAGGGGGACTCTGGACACACGGCCAGGAAGCAGGGGCTCCCGGCCCGCCACTTGGTCAGGAAAAGGGAGGCTCCGGCCGCACGGTCAGGAAGAGAGGGCTCGCGTGTACTCGGGTGAGAGAAGGTCCGTTTGCGATGGAACGGGTGCTCACCCCCGCGCGGGCAGAAACGGGGGTGCTCGCGCTGCGCCGCGCAGGCAGGAAAGGTTGGGGCTAGTGCCACGCTCTAACGGGGAAGAGCTGGCACCGCACGCGCACAGGAACCTGGGTGCTCCCTCTCCGCTACGGAATAGGAAACGGGGGGGGGGCGATGTGGAGGTGGGGCCTCTCGCCTCGGGCTCCCGGGGAAGGGCTGGCCCCGCACGCAAGCTGGAAGACCGGGGAGGCGCGGGTAGGGGTGGGGGGTCTCGTGCCCCGCCGCGGGCACAGCAGGTGGGGTGTTGCACTGCCCGTGCCAGGTATATGACTCTTCTGTAGCTGGGCGCTGGTGAATACCTGGTCCCGCCAAGAAGCTTCAGCCAAGTGTTGTGCCGGAAGAAGGTGGCAAGGTCTACCCGGGAGAGCGCAGACTGAACAGAGAGTCAGATCCTAGAGGAGGACGTGCCAGGACCTGCACCTCTGTAGGGGTGCCAGTGTCTTTAGGAGTCACGAGCGGGATTTGTATTCTCCGGTTCTGTGGCATCTTACGTCGACCACGGGGGAAAGTCAGCCTGGACAAGTGGACAGGGGTTACCGCCCCATACAAGGACTGCAAGCTTCAGTGACCGCAGGGCCTCCTGGGTAGAAGTATTTGTCAAAGGAGTCTCCAGGAGGGCGCCATTAAGAAGCAGGCTCTGGTGGACTTTGGTTGTGGCGGGTCCACTCGAATGCACAGAGCTAAATGCAGGCACGTGGTGGATACAAGCAGTGGCCACATCCTAGCGTGCTCTACCGTTACGCTCAGTGTTCCCACTGGAAGAGGTGAGGCACGGGTACAAGGCATCCTTTTTTTTCCTTTTTTCATTTCTTATGTTAGAGTGCCGCCATGTGGACTTTTTCTGTAATTGCAATTTCGGTCAGTTCAGTCGCTCAGTGGAATGTCCGACTCTTTGCGACCCCATGAATCTCAGCCTCTGCCTGACCTCGTGTTCCTCACCAAGTCCCGGAGCTTGCTCA
>SJYG01001705.1:43612-55065 GCA_006410535.1 Litocranius walleri | reverse complement strand
GCGAGGTCTGAGAACCCAGAGACGATTTGAGAGGAATCCGAAGAGGCGCCTGGCATCTGGCAAGGAGACTGGCCTCTCCTGAGGCCACAGGTGCGGTCAATGGAGTCCCCGTCGTAAGTCGAGAAATCCGCCGAAACTCGAGAAAAACCAGAATCTTCTCCCTTGCCAGCGGGCTGAGGCCCTGATCCGCTGCGGCGTCTCGAGGGAAATCACCACTTCCCTCTTGGACCTCGAAGGGTTCATTCACCCCCCTGCTGTGACCCAAGAAAGGCCCTGCCCAACCCTTCTCACCTGAAGAAGGACGCCACGGGAACCATTGCGACTCCAGAGGAGGCCCGTTTGACCCTGGTAAGCTCCAGATGATGGGGCCTTTTCCTGCTCCGTAGGGAAATGTCTCCTGGGGCTTCCCTCGCATCCCAAGAGGAGGTGCACCCACCAGAAAAGTCGGAAGAAACTTCAAGGATTGGGCCACCATTCACCAAGAACCCCAAAGGCCTTGTACCCTGCAGATGACCTTGACTGACCTGCACGGCTGCGACTGTCACCCCGAGGCTCGACGCCCGACACATGGCACGTGTAACAGCCCTGGGAAAAACCTCGAGGGTAAGCCACAGATCCCTGTGTCCGCTCGACATGAAGCCTGACACTGTTACTACTGCAGCTGCTCAGACCAGGAGCCGTGCACGTGTCCAGGCGAGACGAGACCTGTCTCCTCTGTGGGCGACTCAGGCTACCCCAAGACCTAAGTCAGGACGGTGGAGGAAAGCTCAGGTCCCGGACTCAGCACAAGGCGAGAAATGAGCATCCAGAGACGATTGGGTAGGAATCCCCAGAGGCGCCTGGCATTTGGCACGGGGACTGGCCTCTCCTGTGGCCACAGGGGCGGGTCCATGGGCTCCCCGTCGCAAGTCGAGAAACTCCCCCGCAACTCGAGAAAAACCAGAAGCTTCTCCCTTGCCAGCGACCTGAGGCCCTGGTCCTCTGCGGCGTCACGAGGGAAATCACCCCTTCCCTCTTGGACCTCGAAGGGCTCCTTCACCCCCTTGCTGTGACCCAAGAAAGGCCCTGGCCAACACTTCTCACCTCGAGAGGGACGCCACGGGACCCATTTCGACTCCAGAGGAGCCCTGTTTGGCCCTAGTAAGCTCCAGATGATGCGGCCTTTTCCTGCTCCTTAGGGAAAGATCTCTTGGGGCTTCCATCACAACGCAAGAGAAGGTGCTCACACCAGGAAAGTCGGCTGGAGCATCAAGGGTTGGGCCATCATTCCTCAAGAACCCCAAAGGCCTTGTCCCCTGCAGATGACCGTGACTGCCCTGCACTGCTGCGACTGTCATACCGAGGCTCGACGCCTGACACACTGGCACGTGTGACAGACCTGGGGAGGACCTCGAGGGCAAGCCACAGATTTCTGTGTCCGCTCGACATGGAGCCTGACACTGCTGCTGCTGCAGATGCTAGGGCCAGGATCCGTGCACGTGACCAGGCGAGACGAGACCTGTCTCCTCTTTGGGAGACTCAGGCTACCCCAAGACCTAAGTCAGGGCAGTGGAGGAAAGCTCAGGCTCCGGCCTCAGCACAAGGCGAGGACTGAGCACCCAGAGACGATTGGGGAGGAATCCCAATAGGCGCCTGGCACCTGGCACGGAGTCTGGCCTCTCCTGAGGCATCAGGGCATGTTCCATGGGCTCCCCGTCTTAAGTCGAGAATCCCCGCCGCAACTCGAGATAAACCAGAAGCTTCTCCCTTGCCAGCGGGATGAGGCCCTGGTCCGCTGTGGCGTCAAGGGGGAAATCACCCCTTTTTCTCTTGGATCTCGAAGGGCTCCTTCACCCCCTTGCTGTGACCAAAGAATGGCTTTCCCCAACCCTTCTTACCTCGAGAGGGACGCCACGGGACCCATTGCGACTCCAGACGTGCCCCGTTTGGCCCTGGGAAGCTCCAGATGATGGGGCATTTTCCTGCTCCTTGGGAAAAGTCTCCTGGGGCTTCCCTCGCATCCCAAGAGGAGGTGCTCACACCAGGAGAGTCGGCAGGAGCATCAAGGGGAGGGTCACAATTCCCCAAGTCCCCCAAAGGCCTTGTCCCCTGCAGATGACACTGACTGCCCTGCACTGCTGCGACTGTCACCCCGAGGCACTACACCCGACACAGTGGCTCGTGTGACAACACTGGGGAGGACCTCGAGGGCAAGCCACAGATCCCTGTGTCCACTCGACATGGAGCCTGACACTGCTGCTGCTGCAGCTGCTCAGTCCAGGAGCCATGCACGTGTCCACGCGAGACGAGACCTGTCTCCTCTGTGGGGGACTCAGGTTACCCAAAGACCTAAGTCAGGACCGTGGAGGAAAGCTCAGGCCCCGGCCTCAGCACACGGCGAGGACTGAGCAACCAGAGACGATTGGGGAGGAATCCCCAGAGGCGCCTGGCACCTGGCACGGAGACTGGTCTCGCCTGAGGCCACAGGGGCGGGTCCATGTGCTCCACGTCTTAAGTCGAGAAATCCCGCTGCAACTCGAGAAAATCCAGAAGCTTCTCCCTTGCCAGCGGGCTGAGGCTTTGGTCCACTGTGGCGTCACAAGGGAAATCAGCCCTTCCCTCTTGTACCTCGAAGGGCTCCTTCACCCCCTTGCTGTGACACACGAAAGGCCCTGCCCAAACCTTCTCACCTCGAGAGGGACGCCACGGGACCCATTGGGAATCCAGAGAAGCCCCGTTTGGCCCTGGTAAACTCCAGATGATGGGTCCTTTTCCTGCTCCTTATGGAAAGTTGTCCTGGGACTTCCCTCGCATCCCAAGAGGAGGTGCTCACACCAGGAAAGTCGGCAGGAGCATCAAGGGTTGGGTCGCCATTTCCGAAGACCCCCAAAGGCCTTGTCCGCTGCAGATGACCCTGACTGCCCTTTACTGCTGCGACTGTCACTCCGAGGCTCGACGCCCGACACACTGGCACGTGTGACAGCCCTGGGGAGGACCTCGAGTGCAAGCCACAGATCCCTGTGTGCACTCGATATGGAACCTGACAATGCTGGTGCCACAGCTGCTCAGGCCAGGAGCCTTGCACGTGTCTAGGCGACACGAGACCTGTGTCCTCTGTGGGGGACTCAGGCTACCCCAAGACCTAAGTCAGGACGGTGGAGGAAAGCTCAGGATTCGGCCTCAGCAAAAGGTGAGGACTGAGCACCCAGAGACGATTGGGGAAAAATCCCCAGAGGCGTCTGCCACCTGGCACGGAGACTGGCCTATCCAGAGGCCACAGGGGCGGGTCCATGGGCTCCCCGTGGAAAGTCAAGAAACCCCACCGCAACTCGAGAAAAACCAGAAGATTCTCCCTTGCCAGGGTGTTGAGGCCCTGGTCCGCTACGGCGTCAATTGGGAAATCACCCCTTCCATATTGGACCTCGAAGCGCTCCTTCACCCCCTTGCAGTGATAAAAAGAAAGGCCCTGCCCAACCCTTCTAACTTCGAGAGGGATGCCACGGGAACCCTTGCGACTCCGGAGGAGCCCCGTTTGGCCCTGGTAAGCTCCAGATGATGGGACCTTTTCCTGCTCCTCAGGGAAATGTCTCTTGTGGGTTCTCTCGTATCCCAATAGGAGGTGTTCACACCAGGAAAGTCGGCAGGAGCATCAAGTTTTGGGCCACCATTCCCGAAGGCCCCCAAAGACCTTGTCTTCTGCAGATGAACCTGACTGCCCTGCACGTGTCCATGCGAGACGAGACCTGTCTACTCTGTGGGGGACTCAGGCTACCCCAAGACCTAAGTCAGGAAGGTGGAGGAAAGCTCAGGCTCCGGCCTCAGCACAAGGCGAGGCCTGAGCACCCAGGGACGACTGGGGAGGAATCCCCGGAGGCGCCTGGCACCTGGCACGTAGACTGGCCTCTCCTGAGTCCGGAGAGGCGGGTCCATGGGCTCCCTGTCATAAGTCGAGAAACCCCGCCTCAACTCGAGAAAAACCAGAAGCTTCTGCCTTGCCAGCGGGCTGAGGCCCTGGTCTGCTGCGGTGTCACGAGGGAAATCAACCCTTCCCTCTTGGACCTCGAAGAGCTCCTTCACCTCCTTGCTATGACCCAAGAAAGGCCCTTCCCAACCCTTCTCACCTCGAGAGGGACGCCATGGGACGCATTGCGACTCCAGAGGAGCCCCGTTTGGCCCTGTTAAGATCCAGATGTTGGGGCCTATTCCTGCTCCTTAGGGAAAAGTCTCTTGTGGCTTCCCTCGCATCCCAAGAAGAGTTGCTCACACCAGGAAAGTCGGCAGGAGCATCAAGGTTTGGGTCACCATTCTCGAAGGCCCCCAAAAGCCTTGTCCACTGCAGATGACCCTGACTGCCCTGCACTGCTGCGACTGTCACCCCGAGGCTTTACTCCCGACACACTGTCAAGTGTGACAGCCCAGGGGAGGACCTAGAGGGCAAGCCACAGATCCCTGTGTTCGCTCGACATGGAGCCTGACACTGCTGCTGCTGCAGCTGCTCAGGCCAGGAGCCGTGCACGTGTCCAGGCGAGACGAGACCTGTCTACTCTGTGGGGGACTCAGGCTACCCCAAGACCTAAGTCAGGAAGGTGGAGGAAAGCTCAGGCTCCGGCCTCAGCACAAGGCGAGCCCTGAGCACCCAGGGACGACTGGGGAGGAATCCCCGGAGGCGCCTGGCACCTGGCACGTAGACTGGCCTCTCCTGAGTCCGGAGAGGCGGGTCCATGGGCTCCCTGTCATAAGTCGAGAAACCCCGCCTCAACTCGAGAAAAACCAGAAGCTTCTGCCTTGCCAGCGGGCTGAGGCCCTGGTCTGCTGCGGTGTCACGAGGGAAATCAACCCTTCCCTCTTGGACCTCGAAGAGCTCCTTCACCTCCTTGCTATGACCCAAGAAAGGCCCTTCCCAACCCTTCTCACCTCGAGAGGGACGCCATGGGACGCATTGCGACTCCAGAGGAGCCCCGTTTGGCCCTGTTAAGATCCAGATGTTGGGGCCTATTCCTGCTCCTTAGGGAAAAGTCTCTTGTGGCTTCCCTCGCATCCCAAGAAGAGTTGCTCACACCAGGAAAGTCGGCAGGAGCATCAAGGTTTGGGTCACCATTCTCGAAGGCCCCCAAAAGCCTTGTCCACTGCAGATGACCCTGACTGCCCTGCACTGCTGCGACTGTCACCCCGAGGCTTTACTCCCGACACACTGTCAAGTGTGACAGCCCAGGGGAGGACCTAGAGGGCAAGCCACAGATCCCTGTGTTCGCTCGACATGGAGCCTGACACTGCTGCTGCTGCAGCTGCTCAGGCCAGGAGCCGTGCACGTGTCCAGGCGA
This sequence comes from Litocranius walleri, assembly GCA_006410535.1. Taxonomy (NCBI): domain Eukaryota; kingdom Metazoa; phylum Chordata; class Mammalia; order Artiodactyla; family Bovidae; genus Litocranius; species Litocranius walleri. Next base: position 49,765 of record SJYG01001705.1, on the reverse strand, counting down.
GACGAGACCTGTCTCCTCTGTGGGGGACTCAGGCTACCCCAAGACATAAGTCAGGATGGTGGAGGAAAGCTCAGGCTCCGGCCTCAGCACAAGGCGAGGACTGAGCACCCAGAGACAATTGGGGAGGAATCCCCAGAGACGCCTGTTACCTGGCACGGAGACTGGCCTCTGATGAGGAAACAGGGGCGGGTCCATTGGCTCCTCGTCGTAAATCGAGAATCTCCGCTGCAACTCGAGAAAAACCAGAAGCTTCTCCCTTGCCAGTGGGCTGAGGCCCTGGTCCGCTGCGGCGTCACGAGGGAAATCACCCCTTCCCTCTTGGACCTCGAAGGGCTCCTTCACCCCCTTGCTGTGACCCAAGAAATGCCCTGTCCAAATTTTCTCAAATCGAGCGAGATGCCACGGGACCCATTGCGACTCCACAGGAGCACCGTTTGGCCCAGGGAAGCACCAGATGATGGGGCCTTTTTCTTCTCTATAGGGAAAGGTATCCTGCGGCTTCCCTCGCATCCCAAGTAAATGTGCTCACACCAGGAATGTCGGCAGGAGCATCAAGGGTTGGGCCACCTTTCCCCAAGACCCCCAAAGCCTTGTCCCCTGCAGATGACACTGACTGCCCTGCACTGCTGCGACTTTCACTCCGAGGTTCGACGCCCGACACACTGCCACGTGTGACATCCCAGGGGAGGACCTCGAGGGCAAGCCACAGATCCCTATGTCTGCTCGACATGGAGCCTGACACAGGGAAAGTCGAGACGTGCTGCTGCTGCAGCTGCTCAGACCAGTAGCCATGCACGTGTCCATGCGAGACGAGACCTGTTTCCTCTGTGGGGTACTTAGGATACACCAAGACCTAAGTCAGGACGGTGGAGGAAATCTCAGGTCTTGGCCTGAGCACAAGGCGAAAACTGAGCACCCAGAGACGATTGGGGAGGAATCCCCAGAGGCGCCTGGCACCTGGCACGGAGACTGGCCTCTCCTAAGGCCACAGGGGCGGGTCCATGGGCTCCCCGTCGTAAGTCGAGAAACACCACCACAACTCGAGAAAAACCAGAAGGTTGTCCCTTGAAAGTGGGCTGAAGCCCTGGTCGGCTGCGGCGTCACCAGGGAAATCACCCCTTCCCTCTTGGACCTCGAAGGGCTCCTTCACCCATTGCTGTGACCCAAGAAAGGCCCTGCCCAACCCTTCTCACCTCGAGAGGGTTGCCACGGAACCCATTGGGACTCCAGAGGATCCCCGTTTGGCCCTGGGAAGCTCCAGATGATGGCTCCTTTTCCTGCTCCTTAAGGAAATGTCCCCTGGGGCTTCCCTCGCATCCCAAGAGGAGGTGCTCACACCAGGAAAGTCGGCAGGAGCATCAAGGGTTGGGCCACCATTCCCCAAGACCCCCAAAGGCCTTGTCCCCTGCAGTTGACCCTGACTGCCCTGCACTGCTGCGACTGTCACCCCGAGGCTCGATGCCCGACACACTGGAACGTGTGACAGCACTGGGGAGGACCTCGAGGGCAAGCCACAGATCCATGCGTCCGCTCGACATGGAGCCTGACACTGCTGCTGCTGCAGCTGCTCAGGCCAGGAGCCGTGCAAGTGTCCAGGCGAGACGAGACCTGTCTCCTCTGTGGGGGAATCAGGCTACCCCAAGACATAAGTCAGGACGGTGGAGGAAAGCTCAGGCTCCGGCCTCAGCACAAGGCGTGGAGTGAGCACCCAGAGAAGACTGGGGAGGAATACACAGAGGCGCCTGTCAGCTGGCACGGAGACTGGCCTCTCCTGAGGCCACAGGGGCGGGTCCATGGGCTCCCCGATGTAAGTCGAGAAACCCCGCCGCAACTCGAGTAAAGCCAGAAGATTGTCCCTTGCCAGCGGGCTGAAGCCCTGGTCCGCTGTGGCGTCACGAGGGAAATCACCCCTTCCCTCTTGGACCTCGAAGGGCTCCTTCACCCCTTGCTGTGAACCAAGAAAGGCCCTGTCGAAATTTTCTCAAATCGAGCGGGACGCCACGGGACCCATTGCGACTCCACAGGAGCACCGTTTGGCCCTGGGAAGCACCAGATGATGGGGCCTTTTTCTTCTCCTTAGGGAAATGTATCCTGGGGCTATCCTCGCATCCCAAGTAAATGTGCTCACACCAGGAAAGTCCGCAGGAGCATCAAGGGTTGGGCCACCTTTCCCCAAGAACCCCAAAGGCCTTGTCCCCTGCAGATGACACTGACTGCCCTGAACTGCTGCGACTTTCACCCCGAGGCTCGACGCCCGACACACTGGCACGTGTGACATCCCTGGGGAGGACCTCGAGGGCAAGCCACAGATCCCTCTGTCTGCTCGACATGGAGCCTGACATAGGGAAAGTCGACAAGTGCTGCTGCTGCAGCTGCTCAGACCAGTAGCCGTGCACGTGTCCAGGCGAGACGAGACCTGTCTCCTCTGTGGGGGACTCAGGCTACCCCAAGACCTAAGTCAGGACGGTGGAGGAAAGCTCAGGCTCCGGCCTCAGCCCAAGGCGAGGACTGAGCACCCAGAGACGATTGGGGAGGAATCCCCAGAGGCGCCTGGCACCTGGCACGGAGACTGGCCTCTCCTGAGGCCACAGGGGCGGGTTGATGGGCTCTCCGTCGTAAGTCGAGAAACCCCGCCGCAACTCGAGAAAAACCAGAAGCTTCTCCCTTACCAGCGGGCAGAGGCCCTGGTCCGATGCGGTGTCACGCGGGAAACCACCCCTTCCCTCTTGGACCTCGAAGGGCTCCTTCACCCCCTTGCTTTGACCCAAGAAAGGACCTGCCAAACACTTCTTACCTCGAGAGGGACGCCACGGGAACCATTGGACTCCAGAGGAGCCCCGTTTGGCCCTGGTAAGCTCCAGATGATGGGGCCTTTTCCTGCTCGTTAGGAAAAGGTCTCCTGGGTCTTCCCTCGCATCCCAAGAGGAGGTGCTAACACCAGGAAAGTCGGCAGGAGCATCAAGGGTTGGGCCAACTTTCCCAAGACACCCAAAGTCCTTGTCCCCTGCAGATGACCCTAACTGCCCTGCACTGATGCAACTGTCAACCCGAGGCTCGACGCTCGACACACTGGCACGTGTGACAGCCCTGGTGAGGTCCTCGAGGGCTAGCAACAGATCCCTGTGTTCGCTCGACATGGAGCCTGACACTGCTGCTGCTGCAGATGCTCAGGCCAGGAGCTGTGCACGTGATAAGGTGAGACGAGACCTGTCTCCTCTGTGGGCGACTCAGGGTAACCCAAGACCTAAGTCAGGACGTTGGAGGAAAGCTGAGGCACCTGCCTAAGCACAAGGCGAGGACTGAGCACCCAGAGACTATGGGGGAAGTTTTCCCCGAGGCGCCTGGCTCCGGCACGGAGACTGGTCTCTCCTGAGGCCACAGGGGCGGGTCCATGGGCTCCCCGTCGTAAGTCGAGAAACCCCGCTGCAACTCGAGAAAAACCAGAAGCTTCTCCCTTGCCAGCGGGCTGAGACCTTGTTCCGCTGTGGCGTCATGATGGAAATCACCCCTTCCCTCTTGGACCTCGAAGGGCTCCTTCACCCCCTTGCTGTGACCCAAGGAAGGCCCAGACAACCCTTCTCACATCGAGAGGGACGCCACGGGACCCATTGCGACTCCAGAGGAGCCCCGTTTGGCCCTGGGAATCTCCAGATGATGGGACCTTTTCCTGAACTTTAGGGAAAGGTCTCCTGGGGCTTCTCTCGCATCCCAAGAGGAGGTGCTCACACCAGGAACGTCGGCAGGAGCATCAAGGGTTGGGCCACCATTCCCCAAGACCCCAAATGGCCTTGTCCCCTGCAGATGACCCTGACTGCCCTGCACTGCTGCGACTGTCACTGCGAGGCTCGACACCGGACACACGGGCACGTGTTACAGACCTGGGGAGGACCTCGAGGGCAAGCCACAGATCCCTGCGTCCGCTCGACATGGAGCCTGACACTGCTGCTGCTGCAGCTGCTCAGGCCAGGAGCCGTGCACGTGTCCATGCGAGATGACAACTTTTTCCTCTGTGGGGGAATCAGGCTACGCCAAGACCTAAGCCAGGACAGTGGAGGAAAGCTCAGTCTCCGGCCTCAGCACAAGGCGAGGACTGAGCACCCAGAGACGAATGGGGAGGAATCCCCAGATGCCCCTGGCACCTGGCACGGAGACTGGCCTCTCCTGAGGCCACAGGTGCGAGTCCATGGTCTCCCCGTCGTAAGTCGAGAAACCCCGCCGCAACTCGAGAAAAACCAGAAGCTTCTCCCTTGCAGCGGGTTGAGGCCCTGGTCCGCTGCGGCGTCACGAGGGAAATCACCCCTTCCCTCTTGGACCTAGAAGGGCTCCTTCACCCCCTTGCTGTGACCCAAGAAAGGCCCTGCCCAACCCTTCTCACCTCGAGCGGATCGCAACGGGACCCATTGCGACTCCAGAGGGGCCCCGTTTGTCCCTGGAAAGCTCCATATCATGGGGCATTTATCTGTTCCATAGGGAAAGGTTTCCTGGGGCTTCCCTCGCATCCCAAGAGGAGGTGCTCACACCATGAATGGCGGCAGGATCATCAAGGATTGGGCCACCATTCCCCAAGACACCCAAAGGCCTTGTCACCTGCAGATGACTCTGACTGCCCTGCACTGCTGCCACTGTCACCCCGAGACTCGACGCCCGACACACTGGCACGTGTGAAATCCCTGGGGAGGACCTCGAGGGCAAGACACAGATCCCTGTGTCTTCTCGACATGGAGCCTGACACTGCTGCTTATTTAGATGCTCCGGCCAGGATCCGTGCACGAGTCTAGTCGAGACGAGAACTCTCTCCTCTGTGGGGGACTCAGGCTACCCCAAGACCTAAGTCAGGACGGTGGAGGAAAGCTCAGTTTCCGGCCTCAGCTCAAGGCGAAGACTCAGCACCCAGAGACGATTTGGGAGAAATCCCCAGAGGCGCCTGGCACCTGGCACGCAGACTGGCCTTTCCTGAGTCCACAGGGGGGGTCCATGGGCACCCCGTCGTAAGTCGAAAAACCCGGCTGCAACTCGAGAAAACCAGAAGCTTCCCCTTGCCAGCGGGCTGAGACCCTGGTCTGCTGCGGCGTCACGAGGGAAATCACCCCTTCCCTCTTGGACCTCGAAGGGTGTCACCCCGAGGCTCGACGCCCGACACACTGGCACGTGTGATAGCCCTGGGAAGGAACTCGAGGGCAAGCCACAGATCCCTGTTCCGCTCGACATGGAGCCTACACTGCTGCTGCTGCAGCTGCTCCTGCCAGGAGCCATGCACGTGTCCAGGCCAGATGAGACCTGTCTCCTCGGTGGGGGACTCAGGCTATCTCACGACCTAAGTCAGGACGGTGGAGGAATGTTCATTCTCCGGCCTCAGCACAAGGCGAGGACTGAGCACCCAGAGACGATTGGGGAGGAATCCCCAGAGGCTCCTGGCACCTTGCAAGGAGACTGGCCTCTCTTGAGGGCACAGGGGCGGGTCAATGGGCTCCCCGTCGTAAGTCGAGAAACCCCGCCGCAACTCGAGAAACACCAGAAGCTTCTCACTTGCCAGCGGGCTGAGGCCCTGGTCCGCTGCGGCGTCACGAGGGAAATCACCCCTTCCCTCTTGGACCTCGAAAGGCTACTTCACCCCCTTGCTGTGATCAAAGAAAGGCCCTGCCCAACCCTTCTCACCTCGAGAGGGACGCCACGGGACCCATTGCGATTCCATAGGAGCCCCGTTTTGCCCTGTTAAGCTCCAAATGATGGGTCCGTTTCCTGCTCCTTAGGGAAAGGTTTCCTGGGGCTTCCCCCGCATCCCACGAGGAGGTGCTCATACCAGGAAGTCGGCAGGAGCATCAAGGGTTGGGGCACCATTCCCCAAGACCACCAAAGCCTTGTCATCTGCATATGACCCTGACTGCCCTGCACTGCTGCGACTGTCACACCGAGGCTCGACGCCCGACACACTAGCACGTGTGACAGCCCTGGGGAGGACCTCGAGGGCAAGCCACAGATCCCTGTGTCCGCTCGACATGGAGCCTGACACTGCTGCTGCTGCAGTTGCTCAGGACAGGAGCCGTGCACGTGTCCAGGCGAGACGAGACCTGTCTCCTCTGTGGGGGACTCAGGCTACCCCACGACCTAAGTCAGGACGGTGGAGGAAAGCTCAGGCTCCGGCCTCAGCACAAG
>SJYG01001704.1:15190-25709 GCA_006410535.1 Litocranius walleri | reverse complement strand
TTACTACTGCTACACACACATACACACACTCTATCCAGTTTTTCTGTTTACCTGGGTTATTTCCTTGTCTTGGATACTGTAAATGGTACTGCAATGAACATTGGGATGCAGTGTGTTTTTGAATTAGTGTTCTTATTTTCTTCTGATATATACCTAGAAGTGGAATTGTTGGATCATATGGTAGCTCTAATTTTAGTTTTTCATGGTTTCCCCATACTGTTTGCATAGTGGCTGCACCAATTTACGTTCCCCTTAACAGTATAAAAGGGTTCATCTTTCTCCACATCTTTGCCAACATCTGTTATTGTGTTCATTTTTTGAGGGAGTATATTCATTTACAAAATATTATGATTATTAATATTATTAAAATTTTTCTAATTACTTATATAGTTCAGTTCAGTTGCTGACTCTTTGCAACCCCATAGACTGCAGCATGCCAGACCTCCCTTTCCATCACCAACTCCTGAGGTCTGCTAAAACTTATATCCACCAAGTTAGTGATGCCATGCAGCCATCTCATCCTCTGTCATCCCCTCCTCCTCCTACCTTCTATCTTTCCCAGCATCAGGGCCTTTTCCAATGAGTCAGTTCTTTGCATCAGGTAGCTAAAATATTGGAGTTTCAGCTACAGCATCAGTCCTTCCAATGAATATTCAAGACTGGTTTCCTTTAGGATGGACTAGTTTGATCTTTCAGACCAAGGGACTCTCAAGAGTCTTCTCCAACACCACAGTTCAAAAACGTCAATTCTTTATGTGATAATATACAGCCTTGATATACTCCTTTTCCTATTTGGAACAAATTTGTTGTTTCATCTTCAGTTTTGTTTCTTCTTGACCTACATACAGATTTCTCAGGAGGCAGGTCAGGTGATCTAGTATTCCTATCTCTTTAATAATGTTCTGCAGTTTGTTGTGATCCATATTGTCAAAGGCTTTGACATAGTCAACAAAGTAGAAGTAGATGTTTTTCTGGAACTCCTTGTTTTTTCGATGATCCAACGGATGTTGGCAATTTGATTTCTGGTTCTCCACTTCTAAGTCCACCTCGAACATCTGGAAGTTCATAGTTCATGTGCTGTTGAAGCCTGGCTTGGAGAATTTTGAGCACTACTTTTCTAGCATGTGAGACGAGTGTAACTGTGCAGTAGTTTGAACATTCTTTGTCATTGCCTTTCTTTGGGATTCAAATGAAAATATATCTTTTCCAGTCCTATAGCCACTGCTGAATTTTCCAAATTTGCTGGCATATTGAGTGCAGCACTTTCACAGCATCATCTTTCAGGATCTGAAATAGCTCAGCTGAAATTCCATCACCTCCACTAGCTTTGTTCATAGTGATGTTTCCTAAGGTCCACTTAATTTCATATTCCAGAATGTCTGGCTCTAGGTGAGTGATCACACCATCGTGGTTATCTGGGTCATGAAGATATTTTTTACATAGTTCTTCTGTGTATGCCTGCCACCTCTTGTTAATTTCTTCTACTTCTGTTAAGTCCTTGCCACTTCTATCCTTTATTGAGCCTATCTTTGCATGAAATTATCCCTTGGCATCTGTAATTTTCTTGAAGAGATCTCTAGTCTTTTCCATTCTATTGTTTTCCTTTATTTCTTTACATTGATCACTGAGGAAGACTTTCTTATCTCTCCTTGCTATTCTCTGGAACTCTGCATTCAGATTGGTGTATCTTTCATTTTCTCATATTACTATAATTATTTTCATGAAATTGTTACTGAGAACTTACTATGTGTCAGACACTGTTCAAGACAAAAGTGATACTAAAGTAAAGAAAATAAATGAAAATCCCTGTCTGCATGGAACTTACATTATTGTAGAAGAAGGAAAAAAAAAAAAAACATGAAGAAGTAAAATGTATAGTATGTCAGCCTCTTTTTATCTTTTTAAAATTTTATTTTTAAAATGCATTTTTAATCGGAGAATAATTGCTTTATTGCAATAAATATACTTATATCCCCTCCCTCTTGAGCCTCCGTCCAACTCCACACTCCATTGCACTGTTGTAGATTGTCTACAGAGCAATGTACTGAGATCTCTGTGTTATATTAATAACTAACTTCTCACTAGCTATCTATTTTACACATGGTAGTATATATATGTCAATACTACTTTCTCAAATTGCCCCACCTCCTTCCCCCGCTGTGTTTCCAAGTCCATTCTTTATATCTTGTGTCTATGCCTACACTGCAAATAGGTTCATCACTATCATTTTTCTAGGTTCCATATATATGAGTTAATATCCAATATTTGTTTTTCTTTTTACTGGCTTACTTTACTCTGTATAACAGGATCTAGATAAACTCAGGGCTCACTTCAACTTACTCAAATTATTTCTTTTTTATGGTTGAGCAATATTCTATTGTATATATGTACCACAATTTCTTTATTCATCTGTCAATGGACATATAGGTTGCCTCCATGTCTGACTGTTGTAAACAGTGCTGCAAATGAACATTGGAGTACATGTTTATTTTTGAATTATAGTTTTCTCAGGGTATATGCTTAGTAGTGGGATTGCTGGGTCATATGGTGTTTTTATTCCTAGTTTTTTTTTTTTTTTTAGAAGTTGAAAAATCACATTTATTATGAATTATTTCCTGATGAACACAGAAATATAATATAAAGTGTAATTACAGGGAATGGCATCATGGTAACCACCATCGGTAACAGGGCAAACAGCCTATCAGTCTCCACTCTACACATAGATGTAAACACACACACACACACACACACACAAACACACACACATTTTATTTCCTCAGCAAGACTGGGCTCATGCTTGGCAGCAGGTTCTGCTATCTGTTTACCAAACAGACAATCACTCACTGGCATGAAACAGACTGCACACTACTGATTCCTGATACTGGAGTATCCTAGTGTATAAAGGGATCATCAATATTTGACAAGGTGGGAGAAGCTTGAGAATGTTTTACACGCTGATGAGAAATCAGCAGTGCTGGAGAGGTGAGGGCTTGTGGTGGGGGTGAGGATGTGGGGGGAGTGACCTAGGATTAGCTAATGAGGAGGAGACAGTGTCAATTTTAAGGCACAAGTGAGGCAGAACCCTGAATATTTCTAAAAAAAAAGTAATACACTTCCTCATCTTAGTGCACATTTGAAAAAACATTAATAAAACACATGCTCATCTTAAGAAGGTGGAATAATCACAAACAGTAAGAAAATAAGTCCCATGTAATCCTATCTTTACATATTTCTTTCATTACAATGATGACAGAACTAGTGTAGAGAATACTACCTAAATGGAAGTATCTTGGTTATTATAAAGTACTGCTGAAGTGTGGTTGCATATGTTTCAACTCATGCCATGGTTCTGGCAGAAAAAATCAATGGGACCCTGAGCATCGGGCTCGGGGAAGGTGTGAGAGTGCGTCACCAGGATTCCAAGTGGGTGTCAGGTAGGTGTCACCTCCCCCATTGCAGGTCAGCTCAGCAAAGGGACAGTGCTTTGTCCTGGGACCCAGGTGGCCGGAGAGCCCACCACTCAGCCTTGCCTCACTCAGGAAGTGAGGGCTACCAGCACAGGAGGCCTGGGAAATGTGAGGAGCCAGCCAGGAACCCCAGTGGAGGACTTTCTTGCACTACATGCTGACCTTGTATTTTCTTTAATTAATTATTTTAATTGGAGGCTAATTACTTTACAATATTGTAGTGGTATTCCTAGATTTTTAAAGGAAACTCCATCTCTTGCTTCTTCAGTGTCATTTATTGCAAACCTGCTTTATTCTTCATTTTATACTTTAGCCTACTGCATCATAAATTAATTGACCATAACTGCATGGATTTATTTCCGGGCTCCCAATATGATCCACTGATCTACTGGTATATTTTTATACCAGTAACGATACTTTGGCCACATGATACAAACAGTCAACTCAATGGAAAAGACCCTGATCCTGGAAACCATAGAAGGCAAAAGAAGAAGAGGGCAGCAGAGGATAAAATGGTTGGATGACATCACCAACACAATGGACATGAACTTGGACAAACTCTGGGAGACAGTGAGAGACAGGGAGTCCTGACATGCTGCAGTCCATGAAGTTGCAAGCAGTCATACATTACTTAGCAACTGAACAACAACAACAAATACCAGGAATACACTGTCTGCCCCCCACCATCCGCCTGCCCCGTAACTTGATAGTATTGTGAAGGTAGCAAGTGTGATACATTTAGCTCTGTTTGTTCTCAATATTTCTTTGGCTATTCGAAGTCTTTTGTGATTCTATGCAAAGTTTAAAATTATTTTTTCTCAGTTCAATTCATTCGCTCAGTCGTGTTCGACTATTTGTGACCCCATGAATCGCAGCACGCCATGCCTCCCTGTCCATCACCATCTCCCGGAGTTCACTCAGACTCACATCCATCTAGTCCATGATGCCATCCAGCCATCTCATCCTCGGTCGTCCCCTTCTCCTCCTGCCCCCAATCCCTCCCAGCATCAGGGTCTTTTCCAATGAGTCAACTCTTCGCATGAGGTGGCCAAACTACTGAAGTTTCAGCTTTAGCATCATTCCTTCCAAAGAAATCCCAGGGCTGATCTCCTTCAGAAAGGACTGGTTGGATCTCCTTGCAGTCCCAGGGACTCTCAAGAGTCTTCTCCAACACCACAGTTCAAAAGCATCAATTCTTCAGTGCTCTGCCTTCTTCACAGTCCAACTCTCACAGCCATACATGACCACAAGAAAAACCATAGCCTTGACTAGACAGACCTTAGTCGGCAAAGTAATGTCTCTGCTTTAAAATATACTATCTAGGTTGGTCATAACTTTTCTTCCAAGGAGTAAGCGTCTTCTAATTTCATGGCTGCAGTTACCATCTGCAGTGATCTTGGAGCCCCCAAAAATAAAGTCTGACACTATTTCCATTGATTCCCCATCTGTTTCCCATGAAGTGCTGGGACCGGATGCCGTGATCTTCATTTTCTGAATGTTGAGATTTAAGCCAACTTTTTCACCCTCTTCTTTCACTTTCATCAATAGGCTTTTTAGTTCCTCTTCACTTTCTGCCATAAGGGTGGTGTCATCTGCATATCTGAGGTGATTGATATTTCTCCCCACAATCTTGATTCCAGCTTGTGTTTCTTCCAGTCCAGCGTTTCTCATGATGTACTCTGCATATAAGTTAAATAAGCAGGGTGACAATATACAGCCTTGATGTACTCCTTTTCCTATTTGGAACCAGTCTGTTGTTCCATGTCCAGTTCTAACTGTTGCTTCATGACCTGCAAAAAGATTTCTCAAGGGGCAGGTCAGGTGGTCTGGTATTGCCATCTCTTTCAGAATTTTCCACAGTTTCTTGTGATCCACAGTTAAAGGCTTTGGCATAGTCAATAAAGTAGAAATAGATGATTTTCTGGAACTCTTTTGCTTTTTCCATGATCCAGCAGATGTTGGAAATTTGATCTCTGGTTCCTTTCCCTTTTCTAAAACCAGCTTGAACATCAAGAAGTTCACGGTTCACGTATTGTTAAAGCCTGGCTTGGAGAATTTCGAGCATTACTTTACTAGCATGTGAGATGAGTGCAACTGTGCAGTAGTTTGAGCATTCTTTGGCATTGCCTTTCTTTGGGATTGAAATGAAAACTCACCTTTTCCAGTCCTGAGGCCACTGCTCAGTTTCCAAATTTGCTGGCATATTGAGTGCAGCCCTTTCACAGCATCATCTTTCCAGATTTGAAATAGCTCAACTGGAATTTCATCACCTCCACTAACTTTGTTCATAGTGATGCTTTCTAAGGCCCACTTGACTTCACATTCCAAGATGTCTGGCTCTCGATGAGTGATCACACCATCGTGATTATCCAGGTTGTGAAGATCTTTTTTGTACAATTCTTCTGTGTATTCTTGCCACCTATTCTTAATATCTTCTGCTTCCATTAGGTCCATACCATTTCTGTCCTTTATCAAGTCCATCTTTGCATGAAATATTCTCTTGGTATCTCTAATTTTCTTGAAGAGATCTCTAGTCTTTCCCATTCTGTTCTTTTCCTCTATTTCTTTGAAGATCACTGAAAAAGGCTTTCTTATCTCTTCTTTCTATTCTCTGAAACTCTGTGTTCAGATGCTTATATCTTTCCTTTTCTCCTTTGCTTTTCGCCTCTCTTCTTTTCACAGCTATTTGTAAGGCCTCCCCAGACAGCCAGTTTGCTTTATTGCATTTCTTTTCCATGGGGATGGTCTTGATCCCTGTCTCCTGTACAGTGTCACAAACCTCATTCCATAGTTCATCAGGCACTCTTTCTATCAGATCTGGCCCTTAAGTGTATTTCTCACTTCCACTGTTAATCTTAAGGCATTTGATTTAAGTCATACCTGAATGGTCTAGAGGTTTTCCCTACTTTCTTCAGTTTCAGGGAGGGAACCCAGCTCCACCCATCAACATAAAATTGGATTATATATTTACTGAACATGGTCTAGCCCATCAGAACAAGGCCCAATTTCCCCCACAGTTAGTCTTTCCCATCCGGAAGCTTCCATAAGCCTCATATCCTTCTTCATCAGAAGGCAGACAGACTGAAAACCACAGTCACAGAAAACTAGCCAATCTGATCACATGGACCACAGCCTTATCTACCTCAGTTAAACTATGAGCCATGCTGTGTAGGGCCACCGAAGATGGGTGGGTCATGGTGGAGAGTTGTGACAAAATGTGGTCCACTAGAGAACGGAATGGCGAACCACTTCAGTATTCTTGCCTTGAGAATCCCATGGACAGTATGAAAAGGCAAAAAGATAAGACACTGAAAGATGGACTCCACAGGTCAGTAGGAACCTAATATGCTACTGGAGATCAGTGGAGAAAGAACTCTAGAAAGAATGAAGAGACAGCGCTAAAGCAAAAGCAACACCCAGGTGAGGATGTGACTGGTGATGGAAGTAAATTTCGTTGTTTTAAAGAGCAATCTTGCATAAGAATCTGGAATGTTAGGTCCATGAATCAAGGCAAACTGGAAGTGGTCAAACAGGAGATGGCAAGAGTGAACACTGACATTTTAGGAATCACTCAACTAAAATGGACTACAATGGGTGAATTTAACTCAGATGACTATTATGTCTACTGCTATGGGCAAGAATCCCTTAGAAGAAATGGAGTAGCCATCATAGTTAATAAGAGTCCGAAATGCAGTACTTGGATGCAGTCTCAAAAATGATAGAAAGATCTCTGTTCCTTTCCAAGGCAAATCATTCAATATCACAGTAATCCATGCCTGTGTCCTGATCAGTGTCACTGAAGAAGCTGAAGTTGAACAGTTCTATGAAGACCTACAAGAGTTTCTAGAACTAAAACCCAAAGAAGATGTCCTTTTTCATCATAGGGGACTGGAATGCAAAAGTAGGAAGTCAAGAAACACCTGGAGTAACAGGCATATTTGGCCTTGGAGTATGGAATGAAGCAGGGCAAAGGCTAATATAGTTTGGCAAGAGAACACACTGGTCATAGAAAACACCCTCTTCCAACACCACAAGATAAGACTCTACACATGAACATCACCAGATGGTCAATACTGAAATCAGATTGATTACATTCTTTGCAGCCAAAGATGGAGAAGCTCTATACAGTCAGCAAAAACAAGACCAGGAGCTGGCTGTGGCTCAGATCATGAACTCCTTATTGGCAAATTCAGACTTAAATAGAAGAAAGTAGGGAAAACTACTAGACCATTCAGGTATGACCTAAATCAAATCCATTGCTATTATACAGTGGAAGGGAAAAATAGATTAAAGGGATCAGATCTGATAGACAGAGTGCCTGAAGAACTATGGATGGAGGTTTGTGACATTGTTCAGGAGGCAGGGATCAAGATCATCCCCAAGGGGGGGGGAATGCAAAAAGGCAAAATGGTTGTCTGAGGAGGCCTTCCAAATAGCTGTGAAAAGAAGAGAAGTGACAGGTAAAGGAGAGAAGGAAAGATATACCCATTTGAATGCAGAGTTCCAAAGAATAGCAAGGAGAGATAAGAAAACCTTCCTTAGTGATCAATGCAAAGAAATAGAGGAAACAACAGAATGGGAAAGACTAGAGATCTCTTCAAGAAAATGAGAGATACCCTGGGAACATTTCACGCAATGATGGTCACAATAAAGGATAGAAGTGATATGGACCTAAGAGAAGCAGAAAATATTAAGATGAGGTGGCAAGTATACACAAAGGAAGTACACAAAAAAGATCTTCACGACCCTGATAATCACGATAGTATGGTCACTCACCTAGAGCCAGACATCCTGGCATGGGAAGTAGAAAGGGCCTTAGGAAGCATCACTATGAGCAAAGCTAGTGGAGGTGATGGGATTATTGTTTGTGACCCATATTTTGTTGAGGTGTGTTTCCTGTATATATACACTGTGAAGAGTTTTAGTCATAAATGGATGTTGAATTTTGTCAGAAGCATTTTCTGCATTCATTGAGATGATCATATGATTACTCTTTAGTTTGTTAGTATGGTAAATCACATTGCCTGATTTGTGGATATTAAAGCATTCCTGCATCATTGAGATAAATTCCACTTAACCATGGTGTAAATCATTTAATATGGGTTTTGAAATCAGTTTGCTAATATTTTGTTGAGGATTTTTGCCTCTCTGTTTAACAGTGATTTTGATCTGTAAAATTTTATTTTTTTGAATAATATATTTGTCTGGTTTTGATATTGTGTTCAACTGGTCAATCATATCTGATTCTATGACCGGTAGCCCACCCAGTTCTTCTGTCCATGGGATATCCTGGCAAGAGTACTAGAGTGGGTTGCCATTTCCTCCTCCAGGAGATCCTCCTGACCCAGGGATCTAACCTGGCATCTCTTGCATATCCTGCACTGGCAGGCAGATTCTTTACCACTGAGCCACTTGGGAAACCCAGTTGTATATTTGAGTGATGTTAACCTTGAAATGGCACCTCACTTCAGTACTCTTGCCTGCAAAATCCCATGGATGGAAGAGCCTGGTAGGCTGCAGTCCATGGGGTCACTAAGAGTTGAACACGACTGAGAAAATTCACGTTCACTTTTCACTTTCATGTATTGGAGAAGGAAATGGCAACCGTGTTCTTGCCTGGAGAATCCCAGGGATGGGGGAGCCTGGTGGGCTGCTGTCTATGGGGTCGCACAGAGTTGGACACGAAGTGACTTAGCAGCAACCTTGAAAAAGGACTGTGGAAATCCTTCGTTTGCAAATTTTTGAATTGTTGAAGTATAGGTGTTTGTTCTTCTCTGAATGTTTGGTAGAAATAACCTATGAAGCCTGCTGGTCCTGGACTTTTTCATCACTTTAAATATATCATGTTACTCCCTTCAGGATTGCAGAGTTTCTGCTGAAAAGTCAGCCAAAAAACAAGTTAGCTTTATGGGAGTCCCCTTGTATGGAACTTGTTGCTTTTCCATGGTGGTTTCTATATTCTCTGTTTATCTTTAACTTTTGCTATTTTAATTATGATGTTCTTGGTGTGGTCCTCTTCATTGATCCTGTTTGGGACTCTGTGCTTTCTGGGCCTGAATGTTTCCTTTTCTAGGTTAAAGACACTTTCAATTATTTTGTCTTCAAATATATTCTCTGTCCCTTTCACTCTCTTCACTTTCTGGGATAGCTATAAATTCAAATATTTGCATGCATGATGCTATCTCAATAATCTTTTATACTGTCTTCATTTATTTTCCTACATTTTTCTTTTTTTCTGTTTAGCTTCAGTGGTTTCCACTGCTCTGTCTCCCAGCTTGCTAATCCATTGCTCTGTATCTACTAGTGTATTTTTTTATTTCAGTTTTATTCTCCATCTCTCTTTAGTTCTTTATATTTCTAACTCAGTTAAAAACTCCTAACTTGACACTTTGTTCATCTTTTCTTTTAACCAAAAATGCACACTACTTTTGTGGTAAACAAAGTTTTTTTTTTTTCTGGTAATTTAAATTATATATATTGATTAAAATTATAAACTGCTAGAAACTTTAATAAGTAAGCAATTGTGGACTATTTCATAATCATTTTGGAGATCAACATATTTAGAAATACATTTCATAATTTTTAAAGCAATTCTTCCTCAGAGCAAGTTTTTGAATGTGGCACAAGCATGCTTATTGATAGACCCTAATACGTTTAGTTCTGCAATAACAAGCCAAAAGTTAAAAAAAAAAAAACCCACACACAAAACAAACAAACAAACAAACAAAAACTATGCTCAATAACTAATGTTTTCGTATCTTATTTAATATTTTTGGGAAGCCAGTCTCATGTACTGTCTCAACCCTCACCAAGAGACAAAAAGCCATTCAAAGCCATTCAACTTGTGCAGGACTTAATACCTTCCGTGGATGTCTCTCCTTGGTTAACTTTCTGAGTACTCCTTTGTTTCTAAATTGTGTGCATCTTGTAGCATATCTATCCTTTGCTGCGATGGAACAGGGTTTTTCCACTGCAGCACAAGAGGGATGCACATAGGCCAGTTGTCCTGTGTTGACTCTTAGGAGAGACCCAGTGACCATGCGGGATTGATG
>SJYG01001703.1:13691-57406 GCA_006410535.1 Litocranius walleri | reverse complement strand
TAGAACTGACAACAACAGCAACAAAAGATGTCCTTTTCATCATAAGGGATTGGAATGTGAAAGTAAGAAATCAAGAGATGCCTGAAGTAACAGGCAAGTTTCGCTGTGGAGAACAAAATGAAGCAGGGTAAAGGTGAACAGAGTTATTCCAAGAGAACACACTCGTCATAGCAAACACCCTCTTTCAACAACACAGGAGACAGCTCTACACGTGGACATCACCAGAGGGTGAATACCAAAATCAGACTGATGATATTCTAAGCAGCAGAAGATGGAGAAGCTCTATACAGTCAGGAAAAGCAAGACCAGGAGCTGACCTTGGCTCAGATCATGAACTTCTGATTACAAAATTCAGACTTAAATGGAAGAAAGTAGGGAAAACCACTAGGCCATTCAGGTATGACCTAAATCAAATCCTTTACGATTATACACTGGAAGTTACAAATAGATTTGAGGGATTAGACCTGATAGACAGAGTGCCTGAAGAAATATGGACAGAGGTTTGTACCATTGTACAAGAGGCAGTGATCAAAACCGTCCCCAAGAAAAAGAAATGCAAAAAGGCAAAATGGTCGTCTGAGAAGGCCTTACAAACAGCTGAGCAAAGAAGAGAGCCGAAAGGCAAAGGAGCAAAGGAAAGATTTACCCATCTGAATGCAGAATTCCAAAGAATAGCAAGGAGCGATAAGAAAGCCTTCCTAAGTGCACAATGCAAAGAATCAGAAGAAAACAATAGAATGGGAAAGACTAGAGATTTCTTCAGGAAAGTTAGAGATGCCAAGGGACCATTTCATGCAAAATGGACACAGAAAAGGACAAACGATATGGCCCTAACAAGAGCAGATGATATTAAGAAGTGGTAAGGATCCACAGAAGAACTATCCATAAAAGATGTTAATGACCCACCCAGATAGCCACAATGGTGTCATCACTCACCTAGAGAGAGACATCTTGGAGTGTGAAGTCATGTGGACCTTAGCAAGCATCACTACGAACAAAGCTAGTGGAGGTGATGGAATTCCAGTTGAGGTATTTCAAATCCTAAACGATGATGCTATGAAAGTGCTGCACTCAATATGCCAGCAAATTTGGAAACCTCAGCAGTGGCCACAGGACTGGAAGGGGTCAGTGTTCATTCTAATCCAAAAAAAGGGCAAGGCAAAAGAATGTTCAAACTACTGCACAAGTGCACTTATTTCACCTGCTGGCAAAGAATGCTCACAGTTCTTCAAGACAAGTTTCAACAGTATGTAAACCAAGAACTTCCAGATGTTCAAGCTGGATTTAGGAAAGGCAGAGGAATCAGATATCAAATTGTCCACATTCGTTGGATCATAGAAGAAGAAAGAGAATTCCAGAAAAACATCTACTTCTGTTTCATTGACTATGCTAAAACCTTTGACTGTGTGGATCACAACAAGCTGTGGAAAATTCTGAAAGAGATGGGAATACCAGCTCACCTGACCTGCCTCCGGTGAAAGCTCTATGCAGGTCAAGAAGCAACAGTAAGAACCGGACATGCAACAACGGGCTGGTTCCACATTGGGAAAGGAGTACATCAAGGTTGTATATTGTCACCCTGCTAATATCACTTCTATGCTGAGTCCATCATGTGAAAGGCTGGGCTGGATGAAGCACAAGCTGGAATCAAAACTGTCGTCACCTTCTCCTCCTCCCACAAATCCTTCCCAGCATCAGAGTCTATTCTAATGCGTCAGCTCTTTGCACCAGGTAGCCAAAGTGTTGGAGCTTCAGTTTCAGCATCAGTCCTTCCAATAAATAATCAAGGTTGATTTCTTTGACAACTGACTGGTTTGATTTCCTTGCAGTCCAAGGGGCTCTCAAGAGTCCTCTCCAACACCACAGTTCAAAAGCATCAGTTCTTTGGTGCCCAGCCTTTTTTATGGTTCAGCTCTCACATGCATACTTGACTACTGGAAAAACCATAGTTTTGACTAGACACAACTCTGTCAGCAAAGTGATGTCTCTGCTTCTTAAACACGGTCTAGGTTTGTCATATCTTGTCTTCCAAGGAGCAAGCGTCTTTTAATGTCATGGCTGCAGTCACCATCTGCAGTGATCTTGGAGAGAAGGAAAATAAAGTCTGTCACTGTTTCCATTGTTTCCCCATCTATTTGCCATGAAGTGATGGGACCAGATGCCATGATCTTAGTTTTTTGAATGTTTAGTTTGAAGCCAGCTTTTCTCACGCTCCTCTTTCTCCCTCATCAAGAGACTCTTTAGTTTCTCTCCACTTTCTGCCATAAACGTGATGTCACCTGCATATCTGAGGTTATCAGTATTTCTCCCGGCAATCTTGATTCCACGTGTGTGCTTTATCCAGCCCAGAATTTCACATGATGTGCTCGGCATATAAGTTAAATAATCAGGGAGACAATATACAGCCTTGACATACTCCTTTCCCAATTTGGAACCAGTCCGTTGTTCCACGTCCAGTTCTAACTGTTGTCTCTCGATCTGCATACATATGTCTCAGCAGGCAGGTAAGGTAGTCTGGTATTCCCATCTCTTTAAGAGTTTTCCACAGTTTCTTGTGATCCTCACAGTCAAATGCAAAAAGGCAAAATGGTTGTCTGAGGAGGCCTTACACATAACTGAGAAAAGAAGAGATGCTACAAAGGCAAAGGAGAAAAGGAAAGATATACCCATCTGAATGCAGAGTTCCAAAGAATAGGAAGGAGATATGAGCAAGCCTTCCTCAGTGACCTATGCAAAGAAATAGAGGAAAACAATAAAATGAGACAGACTAGAGATTTCTTCAGGAAAGTTAGAGATGCCAAGGGAGCATGTCATGCAAAGATGGGCACAATAAAGGACAGAAACGGTATGGACCTAACAGAAGCAGAAGATATTAAGAAAAGGTGTCAAGTATGCACAGAAGAACTATACAGAAAAGATCCTAATGACCCACATAACCACGACGGTGTCACCACTCACCTAGAGACAGACATCCTGGAGTCTGAAGTCAGGTGGGCCTTACGAAGCATCACGATGACCAAAGCTAATGGAGGTGATGGGATTCCAGCTGAGCTATTTCACGTTCTAAAAGATGATGCTATGAAAGTGCTGCACTCAACATGACAGCATATTTGGAAAAGTCAGCAGTGGCCACAGGACTGGAAGAGGTAAGTTTTCATTCCAGTCTCAAAGAAACGCAGTGCCAAAGAATGTTCAAACTACTGCACAATTGCATTCATCTCGCATGCTAGCAAAGTATTGCTCAAAATTCTCCAACCAAGGCTTCAGCCATAGGTGACCCAAGAACTTCCAGATGTTCAAGCTGGATTTAGAAAAGGCAGAGGAACCAGAGATCAAATTGCCAACATCCGTTGGATCATAGAGAAAGCAAGAGAGTTCCAGAAAAACACCTACTTCTGCTTCATTGATTACGCCAAAGCCTTTGACTGTGTGGATCATAACAAACTGTGGAAAATTCTTCAAGAGATGGGAATGCCAGACCACCTTATCTACCTGCTGAGAAATCTGTATACAGGTCGAGAACCAACAGTTAGAACCAGACATGGAACAACAGACTCGTTATAAATTGGGAAAGAAGTGAATCAAGGCTATATATTGTCACCCTGCTTATATCGCTTCTATGCAGAGCCCATCATGCAAAATACTGGGCTGGATGAAGCACAAGCTAGAATCAAGATTGCCGGGAGAAATATCAATAACCACAGATATGCAGATGACACCACCATTATGGCAGAAAGTGAAGAACTAAAGAGCCTCATGATGAGGGTGAAAGAGGAGAGTGAAAAAGCGGGCTTCAAACTAAACATTCAAAAAACTAGGATCATGGCGTCTGGTCCCATCAGTGGGAAACGTGGCAAATAGATGGAGAAGACAAGGGAAACAGTGACAGACTTTATTTTCTTGGGCTCCCAAATCATCATAGATGGTGACCGCAGCCATGAAATTAAAAGACGCTTGCTCCTTGGAAGAAAAGCTATGATCAACCTAGTCAGCATATTAAAAAGTTACTTTGCTGACAAAGGTCTGTCTAGTCAAAGCTTTGTGATGTTCCTTCACCCAATCATGGAGTTTTCACTTCTACTATTGAGCATAACAAGCACTCAAAGACTGAGTCAAACATAAGTGTCCAACCCCCGCCAGAAGCCACGGTCTTTGCAAATAGCAAGAGGTTCATCCTTGTTCATCTTCCACCACCTCCCACCAAGTGACTCAATTTGCTGTCCAGTCATTAAGTCGTGTCTGAGTCTTTATGACCCCACAGAATGCAGCATGCCAGGCTTCCCTGTCCTTCACTATCTCCTGTAATTTGCTCAGACTTATGTCCAGTGAGTTGGTGATGCCATCTAACCATCTCATCTTCTGTCGCCCCCTTCTCCTCCTGCCCTCAATCTTTCCCAGCATCAGGGTCTTTTCCAATGAGTCGGCTCTTTGCATCAGGTGGCCAAAGTACTGTTGTTTCAGTTTCGGCATCAGTCCTTCCAATGACATAGGCAGGGTTGATTTCCTTTAGGATTGACTGGTTTGATCTCCTTGCTGACCAAGGGACTCTCGAGAGTCTTCTCCAGCACCACAATTCAAAAGCATCAATTCTTCATCTCTCAGCCTTCTTTATGAACCAACTCTCACATCCATGCATGCCTACTTGAAAAACCATAGCTTTGACCAGATGGACATTTTTAGGGAAAGTGATGTCCCCACTGCTTAATATGTTGTCTGCGTTTGTCATGGCTTCTCTTCCAAGGAGAAAGCATCTTTTAATTTCATGGCTTCAGTTACCGTCTTTAGTGATTTTGGAGCCCAAGAAAATAAAATCTGTCACTCTTTTCATTTTTTCTCCTTCTGTTTGCTTTAAAGTGATGGAACTGAATGCCATGGTCTTAGTTTTTTGAATGTTGACTTTTAAGCCTGCTTTTTCACTCTCCTCTTTCACCTTCATCAAGAAGCTCTTTAGCTTCTCTTCACTTTCTGCCATTAGGGTGGTATTATCTGCATATCTAAGGTTATTGATATTTCCCCCACCAGTCTTGATTCCAGCTTGTGATTCATCCAGCCTGGCATGTCACATGATGTACTCTGCATATAATTTAAAACAGCAAAGTGACAATATGCAGCCTTGACATACTCCTTTCCCAATTTGGAACTAGTCTGTTGTTCCATGTCCCATCCTAACTTCTGCTTCTTGACCTGCATAAAGGTTCCTCAGAAGGCAGGTAAGGTGGTCTGGTATTCCCAACTCTTTAAGAATTTTCCACAGCTTGTTTTGATCCACACAGTGAAAGGCTTTAGCATAGTCAATGAAGTTGAAGTAGAAGATTTTCTGGAACTCCCTTCCTTTCTTCATGATCCAACGACTGTTGGCAATTTGATCTCTGGTTCCTCTGCCTCTTCAAATCCCACTTGTACATCTGGAGATTTTTCACTTCAGGTACTGCTGAAGCCTAGCTTGAAGGTTTTTGAGCATTATCTTGCTAGCATGTGAAATGAGCACAATCGTATGGTAGTTTGAACATTCTTTGGCATTGCCCTTCTTTGGGACTGGAATGAAAGCTGACCTTTTCAAGTCCTGTGGCTGGAGCAACTAATGACTCAGTTAGCTCCTCTTTATATATTTGATTGGGTGCTGAATGACAAAATGTATCAATATTATTTTTAAATACAGGGCAATCTATAAATACAAGATCTTACTAGCTTGAGCTAACCAGTGTTTTAAAAGGTGCCCATTCTCTGACACTATCAAATAACCTCACAGTGGAAATATAGTCTAGGTTGTTGCCAAGGTTTAAACAATCTCCAGAAAACAGGGTAGAGATTACAATGGCATTTACTAGGATAAGAGATTTACAGTGGTGGCCTTGGACTGGACTGGGATTTTCCTCCCATTGAAAACAATAGTAATTTTTTGTCATCGTGAAATTTTAAAAAACCCAGATTGGAAAAGAAGACATAAATCTCTCACTGTTGCAGACGACATGCTACTATACATGGAAAACCCTAAAGATTGTATCAGAAAATTATTAGAGCTGATCAGTGAATTTAGTAAAGTTGCAAGATACAATGGTAATACACATTAAACATTTGCATTCCTATACAGTAGCAATGAAAAATCAGAAAGAGAAATCAAGGAATCAATCCCATTTACCATTGCAACACAAAGAATAAAATACCTAGGAATAAACCGATCTAAGGAGACAAAAGGGCTGTATACAGAAAATCGTAGGACACTGATGAAAGAAATCAAGGGCGACATAAACAAGTGAAGAGCTATTCCATGTTCCTAGGTTGGAAGAATCAACACTGCGAAAATTACAACATTACCAAAAGCAATCTACAGATTCAATGCGATCCCTATCAAATTACCAATGGTATTTTTCATAGAACTAGAACAACAACAACCAAAATCTCACATGTCATATGGAAACACAAAAGACACTGAATAGACAAAGAAATCTTGAGAAAGAAGAATGGAGCTGGAAGAATCAACCTTCCAGACTTCAGGCTATGCTACAAAGCTACAGTCATCAAGACAGTATGGTATTGGCTCAAAAATAGAAAATATAGACCAATGGAATAAGATAGAAATCCCATAGATAAACCCACATACCTCTGAGCATCTTATCTTTGACAAAGGAGACAAGAATATACAATGGGGCAAAGATAGTCACTTTACTATGTGCTGCTGGAAAAGCTGGACAGCTATGTGTAAAGGAATGAAATTAAAACACTTCCAAACAGCATACACAAAGATAAACTCAAAATGGATTAAAGATGCAAGATCAGAAACAATAAAACTCTTAGAGGAAAACATAGAACATTCTATGACATAAATCATAGCAAGATCTTCTATGACCCACCTCCTAGGCTAATGGAAATAAAAATAAACAAGTCGGACCTGACTAAACTTAAAAGCTTTTGAACAGCAGAGAAAACTATTAACATGGTGAAAAGATAACCCTAAGAATGGGAGAAAATAATAACAAATGAAACTGTTTAGAGAGGATTAATTTCCAAAATATACAAAAGCTCCTACAAGTCAATACCAGAAAAACAAACAACCCAGTCAAACAGTGGGCAAAAGACCTAAACAAACATTTCTCCAAAGAAGTCATACAGATGGCTGATAAACACATGAAAATTAGAGAAATGCAAATCTAAACTACAGTGAGATATCATCTCACACTGGACAGGATGGCCATCATCAAAAAATCTATAAACAATTAGTGCTGGAGAGCATGTGGAGAAAAGGGAACTCTCTTGCCCTGTTGGTGGAAATGTAAATTGATACGGCCACTATGAAAGACAGAATACAGATTCCTTAAAAACTAGGAATAAAAGTGCCATTTGACCCAGCAATTCCACTGAGGAGACCAAATTGAAACAGACACATGTACCCCAATGTTCATTGCAGCACTATTTGCATTAGCTAGGATATGGAAGCCATGTAGATGCCCATCAACAGATGAATTGATAAAGAATTGTTCTACAGATATACAATGGAATATTAGTCATAAAAAGGAACACATTTGAGTAAGCTCTAATGTGGCGGGTGAACCTAGAACCTATTATACAGTGTGAAGTAAGTCAGAAAGATAAAAACATATGGTATACTAATGAACATACATGGAATCTAGAAAGATGGTACTGTTGAAATTATTCACAAAGCAGCAATGGAGATATAGGCCTAGAGAACAGACTTATGGGCACAGGGTGGGGGAAGAAAGAGATGGTGGGATGTATGGAGAGAGTAACATACAGTGCCATATGTAAAATAAATAGCTAATGGGAATTTGCTGTATGACTCAGGGAACTCAAACCAGGGCTCTGTAAAAACCTAAAGGGGTGGGATGGGGAGAGAGGTTGGAGGGTGGTTCAAGAGGGAGGGGACATAGGTTTACCTATGGCTGATTTATGTTGATGTTTAGCAGAAAACAACACACTATTGCAAAGCAATTGTCCTTCAATTAAAAAGAAACAAATTTAATTTGAAAAAGACACTGTGACAGAATGTATTAAGAGAAAACAAACAGTAACCTTCAATATGCTGCCTACAAGAGATTCACTTATGGTGAAAGACACACAGATGACATATGAGTACATAGAAAAAGATATTTCATAGAAATGGAAATGACAAGAAAGCAAAGGTAGCAACATTCATCAGAAAAAAAAAAAAGGACTTTAAAACAAAGGCTGTAAAGGAAGACAAAGGTGGGCATTATATAATGATAAAGGGATCAATTCAAGAAGAGGATATTATACCTGTTAACATATATACATCCAATTCGGGAGCACCTAACTATATAAAGCAAATACTAGCAGGCATAAAGCGAGAAACTGACAATAATACAATGATAGTAGGAGACATTAACACGCTACTGACATCAATGGACAGATCATCCAGACAGAAAATCAATAAAACAACAGAGATTCTAAATGACACAACAGACCAGTTGAGTATAATTGATATCTCCAGGACACTAACATGCCGGCAAAGCAAGAATACAAGATGTTTTTGAGTGCTCATGGAATGTTCTGTAGGATAGACCAAATTTAAGATGATAGAGATGATTTCAATCATCTTTTTGTACCACAAAGGTGTGAACCTAGAAATCAACTACAGAAGGAAAATGGGATAAGAATGAACATATGGAGACTAAACAATATAATACTAAAAACAAAGCAAAACACACACACACAGTGGGTGAAAATCAACTCAAAGAAGTTAGAAAATGCCTTGAGACAAATGAAAATGAAAACACAATTTTACAAAACCTATGGAATACAGGAAAAGCAGTTCTAAGGAGGTTCATAGTGATACAGCCCTTCCTCAGGAAGCAAGAAAAATCTCAGATAAACAAGCTAATATACCACCTAAAAGAATTAGAAAAAAGAAAGAATTAACAAAACCCAAAGTCAACAGAAGGAAGGAAATAAAAAATATCTAAGAGGAAATAAAATTGAGATTAAAAAAGAAAACAACAACGGAAAATAAACACATGTACCCCCATGGCAGATTCATGTTAATGTATGGCAAAAGCAATACAATATTTTAAAGTAAAATACATAGATAAAGCCGAGTTTTGTTTTTGGTTGTTGTTTTTTTTTTAAGGAAAAGGTCAATAAAACAACAAACCATGAGCTGTTTTTTTGAAAAGATGAAATCGTCAAATCTCTAGCCAAGCTCACCAAGAAGAAAGAGGGCCCAAATAAAGAAAATGAGAAATAAAAGAGCAGAAATAACAATCAATACCACAGAAATGCAAAACTTTGTAAGAGAATGGTATAAAAAGTTATATGCAAACAAATTGAACTACCTGGAAGAAATGGACAAGTTCCTGTTAACAAAAAACTGCAGCCTGCCAAGTCTGAGTCAAGAAGAAACAGATAATTTCAACAGACTGCTGACTGGAAGTGATAAAGAAGCTGCAATGATTTTAAAAGAAACACTGCAAACAAATGTCCAGGAGCAGACAGCTTTACTAGGGCATTCTACCAAACATGGGGGAGAAAAAAAGAACCGATATCCATCCTTCTCAAACTATCCCAAAAAAACTGAAGAAGATGAAGTCCTCCCAAATTCCTTCTATGATGCCACCATCACCCTGAAACTGAAACCAGACATGACAGGAAAGGAACTTTATAAGTCAATATCTTTGATGAATATAGAAATAGAAATCCTCAACAAAAATTGACCAACCTGAACCCAGCTATACATAAAAAGGATAATACACCATGATCAAGCTGCATACTTTCCAGGGTCACAAGGATCTTTCAACATATGCAACTCGATCAGTGTGATACACCACACTAACAAAAGGAAAGACAAAATTCTCATGACCATCTCAATAGATGCAGAGAGAGTATTTGACAAAATTCAACATTCATCCAGAATTAAAATTCTCACCAAAGTGGTTTTAGAGGGGACATGTACGTGCTTGCACGCTACGTCACTTGAGTCATGTCCCTCTCTTTGCCACCACCAGGCTCTTCCATTCATGGGATTCTCCAGGCAAGAATACTGGAGTGGTTTGCCATGCTCTCTTCCAAGCGAGGGGACATATTTCCACATAAAAAGGGGGCATTAATGACAACCCCACAGCCAACACAATACTCAGTGGTGAAAAGGTGAACACTTTTCTGCTGAATTCAGGAGCAAGACAACTATGCCCACGCCATATCTCCATTTCACTTAGTTGTTCTTCTGGGGTTTTAATCTTGCTCCTTCCTTTGGAACATATTTACTGCTGTCTTATTTTGTCTAAATTTCTGTTTGTGGTCTCCTCTCTGATGGCTGCAGAGTTGCAGTTCCTCTTGCTTCTGGTTTCTGCCTCCTCATGGATGAGTTTGGTCCAGGGCCTGTGCAAGCTTCCTGGTGGAGGGGACTGTTGCCTACCCACTGCTGGTTGGATCCAGGTTTGTCCCTCTGGTGGGTAGGGTCATGCCAAGGTGTATGTTTAGAGGTGTCTGTGAGCTCAGTATCCCTTTAGGCAGCCTATCTGATGATGGGTGGGGTGTGTTTCCACCCTGATGGTTGCTTGACCAGCACACCAGCACTGGAGCTTGCAGGCTATTGGGTGTGGCCAGGTTTTGGTGTCAAAATGGTGATTTCCAGGAGAGCTTACGCCAGTCAATATTCCCTGAGGCCTTCATCACCAGTTTCCTTACTCTCCATAGTGAGCCACATGCCACTCCTGTCTCTCCAAGAGACCTACCAAGACCCACAGACTGGTCCAGACCAGGCTCTTATGAAGTCTTTGTTTTTTTTGCTGAGTTCCAGTGCTTGCCAAACTTTGTGTGTGCCCTCCAAAAATGGGCTCTCTGCTTCCCCAAGTCCTGTGGGACTCCTGCACTCAAGCCCTGCTGGCCTTCAAAGCCAAATGCTCTGGGGTTTCTACCTGTCAATGTCAGACCCTCAGGGTGGGAAGCCTGACATGGATCTCAGAACTCTCACTGCTGGGGAAGAAACTCTGTGAAAGAATTATTTTCTACTTTGTGGGGCATCCGCCTGGTGGCTATGGTATTTGATTATGTCCTGAAATTGTCCACCTTACTGTCTTGTGATTTTT
The DNA here is from genome assembly GCA_006410535.1 of Litocranius walleri. NCBI lineage: Eukaryota > Metazoa > Chordata > Mammalia > Artiodactyla > Bovidae > Litocranius > Litocranius walleri. Next base: position 46,346 of record SJYG01001703.1, on the reverse strand, counting down.
TTCTGTGCCTTTAGTTGTAAAATATCTTTTTTTTTTTTTGGTGTGTTCTAGTCATTTTGTTGATGGCTATTTAGCCCATAGTTATGATTTTGATGTTTTTGTGAGATGAGGTGAGCTCAAGTCCTACTCTGTCATCCTGTCTGGAATCGAAGGGCTCTTTCAGTTTGGATGCTTGCTCTATCTTTCTTTACTGTGCGCTGGGCATTATCTCCTTGATGTGGGGTGTGTAGATGCAGTGGCTCTTGCATACTCACAGGATGGCAGGGACGGATCATTGCCTGCTCATGGGTTTCTTAGCAGCAGCAGTGGCTCATGCATTCCCACGACAGCAGGGGTAGCATTTAGTGCCTGCTCACGACCCACATGCTCCTCCAGTACAGCAGGGGCAGCGCTTGGCTCGTGCTCATGGGTGTCTTGGTAGGGGGTTGAGGTGGTGGGTGTCCTCCTGGTACAACAAGGGGAGTGTTTGGTGCCTGCTTACAGGTTTTATAGCAGCAGCAACAGCAGCCTGCATGTGCTAGGGACAATGGAGGTAGTGCTTGGCCCCTGCATGTGGGTCTCATAGTAGCAGCCCAGGATGGTGGCAGTGGCTCACACCCACCTGCAGAGCTTGTGTAAGTAGTACCCTGTTGCCTGAGAGCGTACAAAGGGAAATAAGCATCTATGGCAGTCCCACTCTTCTCCTTGTGGGACCCCAACAGTGGCACCTTGCCTCTATAGTGGGCCCAGGCTTCTTCTGAGTACACCTCATTGCCACACTCCAGCCTCTTCAAGCTGTCTCCACACAGCCAACCCATGTCCTCTCCCTGGGTCTGACCTCCAAAGCCCAAACTTCAGCATCTAGCCCCTGCCCCCACCGGTAGACGAGCATCAGTCTAAGAGCTCAGGGCAGCAGTATCCACCACCTGTGCAGGTCACTCTCCATTTTTCTTACTGCAATCCAGTTGCTTCACTCTCCTCTGAGACTCCAAAGCTCCACCTCCATCCAGGCTGATCTTTTCACCAGTAAGGCAACTTCCCCAGGTGTGAGAAACTTTCCTTCTTCACAGCTCCCTCCCTGGGGATCAAGTCCAGTCTAGATTCCTTTTTCTCTCTTTTATTTATTTTTCCTTTTGTCTTACTCATTTACATGGAAGTCGTCTTGCTCTTTCAGAAGTCTGAGGTCTTCTGGCCGCATTCAGTAGGTGCTCTGTGTGAATCATCCTACTCTTCTGCCATCTTGATCCCTCCTTGATTTCTCTTCTGATATTTCATTATTTGTTGCTGTTCAATCGTTAGGTCATGTCTGACTATTTGTGACCCCACGGACTGCAGCACACCAAGCTTCCCTGTCCCTCACCATCTTCCGGTGTTCATCCAAGTTCATGTCCCTTGAATCAGTGATGCTATCCAACCATCTCATCCTCTGTCATCCCCTTCTCCTCTTGCCTTCAGTCTTTGCCAGCATCAGGGTCTTTTCCAGTGAGTTGGCTGTTCTTCTCAGGAGGCCAGAGTACTGGCGCTTCAGCTTCAGCCTCAGTCCTTCCAATGATTATTCAAAATGATGTCTTTGGTTTTTAATACACTGTCTAGGTTTGCCATAGCCTTCCTTCCAAGTCCTTATTTCATTATTAGTCTATAGAAAAGTAACATATTTTTGTAACTGTGACAAATTATAGGTTTCTGAAGCTGTGACCAACTGTAATTTTGAAATTATGTCCTCGTGTGGGAGAGAATGGCTATACAAACTGCATGCCCAGTGGCTTTGGTGAGAGAGCTGGATCTGATATGAGCACGAGTCACATCTTTCCCCAGTGTGTTCTGAAAGCTAGCACCTTGGTGGGAGCTGCATCTAGAGAAACTAGAGCCAGACTCAAATGTGAGCTGGAACGTCCCCTCTACTCAGTGACCAACACCATCCTATTTGGGTGGGTCCCAAGTTGTTGGAGCAGAAGACCTAAGGGTCAGAAAACCTAAGGATTTGAGCTGGCTCCCTTCCTTCTAAGTGTGTGCTCTCCCCCTTCCCAGCACTGGCATCTTTGTCCCAGAGGGAAGCAAGAGGGTCTTGAGCATTTGTTCTGCTTGTATCTGGGCACTGGCTGTTGCAGTGCCCTGGTCAGAGTCCCAAGTCACTCCTGATGTGCTGCTTTTACAAGCACCATTAATAGCTACCCTTGTCCCATTCAGATTTATTCTAAATCTTCATCCACAACGGAACTCTTGTTTGGCCTGAGCAGCCCTCATGCTAGTGTGAAGCAAATAAGGACAGAGCAGGCCCTTGGCTCAGGCTGGGGTGCACTGTGAAGTAGTCACAGGAGACTGACCAGAGTCTGGTGCAGTTTCAATCTGCTTTCTCCATCTGTTTCAGGGGTAAATAAGTATGTGCATGCTCTTCCCAAGCAGAGTCTAGGTTTCTTACAGCCCTCCTGTTAGTCCCACTAGTGTTCTAAACAACTATGGGAACTTGTCTTTCCAGCGTCAGGCCCCAGGTCTTGGGCACCTTATCTGTGTCTCTCACTGCTCATTCCCCATAGATGATCCCTCTCTTCTTCTTTGTTCCCTTCCAGGGGCACAGATTTCAACCTGATTGCTTTTCTTCCCTTCCTATCTGACTTTGTGTGAATCTTTTTTTTATATCCTTGGTTGTACAAGATTCTTTCTGCTAGTCTCACGTTAGTTTTCAGTGAGAATTGCTCTACCTGTAGATACATTTTTCAGTGTTCCTCGGGGAGGTGAGTTTCACATCCTCTTAATCTACCATCTTGATCTTGACTGAGAATCACCGTCTTTCTACTCCAGAGTCTTTCTATCCGGGGGGGTGGGGATCATTTCTCAATTCTTCAAGCCGTTTGCATGTCGCTCCAAAGGCTTGCATTATTTTCTTCATATTAGTTTTTCAAACTCGTATTATTTATTCCTATGCATTTTATTATTGTACTGTATTGCTGTTATAAATGTTTTTCCCCTCTATTGCCTTTTCTAACTTGGTGTTATTTACATGTAAGAAAACACTAGATATTTTCTTCTCATAGAATCTTCAGAGTAGTTAAATAAGAAGACATGAAGAGATGAGGTATTCAATTGTCTTCTTCCTCTGAGGTGACTTGCAAGAAGTTTGGGACATTCCAGCAAGTCTTATAGCAAAGACAGGCAAAGCCTCCATGCTGCAGAGACCTCCTTAGAAAGCACTTCCTGGAAAATCTCTGGGCTGCTGCTGCTTTCACTGAATATACCTGTTTCCATTCGGTAGATATATGGCTCAGAAATACGCATAAATATTGGATCTAGGATCTAGGCTTACTCTATTGTCACATGGTACAAAGCAATGATGACTAACATGTTCCCCAAAGTATCAGCCATGTAGCCTATTGATAAGACAAAGCTGACTTTATTGTACAATATGGTAATGGAGAGCTCTAGCTCAACAGAAACACTTCAGAAGCAAGAAGGCAGAAGTGACATTTACGCATATTTTGAAATCTAGTGGAAAACAATTCCTTCAGTTGGGGGGTGGGGCTGGTATTATTGGAATTGGATAAAAATTATTAGATAATGGTTTAGGATTGATGGACACAGCAAGGGAAGGACTTGGAAACAAGTTTTTCATGAGTCCTGGGGTTGAAAATATTGTTTGGCACTTCTCACTGAATAGTTTATGGATCTTTTAGGCCGGGAATGAACAATGAAGTCATTTACAACTTTTACCTTCCTGAGCGAGAGCTTCCTGGAATAGTAAAGTTATGCTGGTAAAGACAGTACCTGTTAGTGAAGAAAGGGATCTATGTGCATGGTTCCTATTCTCATACTTGTTCTTACATAAGTCATAAGTTTATTTGTATTTACATAACTCATAAGTTATTGACATAACTCATAAGTATATGGAGGGGAAGAAGAGAACGGGGGCTATGATGAGAAATTAGCATTTTGTAAGTAAATTAGAATATAATTTTAAACTGACTCCTATATATTCTACATAGCTGGGCTGCTTTGATGGAAATACCTGAAGTTGGGAACAGGAGGTTTCTTCCTTCCTCTATGTCTTTGTCCCTCTCAAAAGTGGTTTGAGAAGTTATCATCATTATTTTAGAGTGAGAGCACTATAAAGCAATAAAAGACCTGATCTTTTATTTAATTTTTCTTACCTTTTCCCCCTTAATCGGCAAAGGTACAACCAAATTTTACTTTCCTTTTTTCCCCTCCTAATCCCAGTTGTCAGTGCAGTGCATTCAGGAAGTGCTCAAAGGAAATTTGTCACTTCTCATTCTAACACCTAACCACCAAATAACCACATTCATGTCATCAGATAGCTGGATGGCTGTGGGTCACAAGGACCTGAGCATTTATGTTTCCTGAATGGCTCCACTCCAGCCCCAGAGGTCATTCTTCAACCTGAAGTCAGTCTTCAGCTTCCTTCTATTGGGCCTGTGGAACTTAACCCCTGGTGAACAAGATGGATTCATAGGACCATACTTGAATTTGGATGGAAGCAAGTTATGGAATATCTCTTGGGATGCACAGAAAACAGCAGAACATATTGATATGAAAGATATTACAGAGACAGAAAAGTAGCCTTCTTCTAGGACTCAATCTGGGCTGATAAGCAAGGAGCTAGAACTGGTACTGATAACAGCTCCCCTCACTGTGCAGAGGCTACATATTTCCACTTGACCAATAGTCTCCCTTTGTCCAAACAGGAGAATCTATGAACAAACATAAATTTTCACGGGACTAATGAGGAGAGAAAGGGAAAAGTCTCCAGCTTCTGAACAGCTGCCGTTTTCCAGGGACGCCTGGACAGCCAGCATCTAAGCTCAAATGGCTTGGTGCTTGAGGTCAAGTTGTTTATTCCTTGCCATGTGAAATACAACTCTCACATTTGTCTCAAAATGGGAACATAGTGGAGAGCTGAGATCTACTGATATTTGCTGCAACACAACAATTCATGGCATTCAGCTACACCTCAGCCCAAGCACAGTTTAGAGCAGGATGCCAAGAGAATGAGAGGCCATATGCATCTACTGACCTTTTTACCTGAAAGTTCCAGTCTGTGCCATGTGACACTTGGCTTGTGCAAAACATATACTGTTATCTGAACTTTAATGTGCAGTTTTGCAGATGGAATCTACATTTCATCAGCAGCTATACATCTTGCAGTAGCTCTTAAAATCCATATCAAAGTTGTCCTTTATATTTTAAACACTGAACTTCAAAGGAAAAGGAATGAAATGGAGCTTTTAATGTGTACATCCAGGTACTTCTATATCAGTGTTTAATTATCATTGGGGATATTTTGTGAAAGACTTTAATGCTTTTCAGACTGTGGTATGAAAACCATAGTAGCTCATGAGATTAATGTAGTGGGCCACAAAATAGCATTTCAAATAAATACAATTAAATGAAAATATCAGTGTGCCCTCTGTGCAGAGTATACAGTTAGACTACACATGTGTGTACATATGCAAACATATATTAATATGACTACTGAGTTCATTTTAAAAATTTATTTATATTTGGCTGTGCTGGGTCTTTGTCGCTGTGCACAGATTTTCTCTAGTTGTGGCAAGGAAGGCCTATTCTCCAGTTGCCATGCACAAGCTTCTCATTGTGGTGGCTTCTTTTCCTGCAGAGCATGGGCTCTAGGATGCAGTCTTCAGTAGTTGCAGCTAACGGGCCCAGTAGTTGTGGCAACCAGGCTTATTTGCCCCACATCATGTGGAATCTTCCTGACCGGGGATCAAACTTGTGTCCTGTGCACTGACAGGCAGATTCTTAACCACTGGACCACCAGGGATAATATGCATTTTTCTCACATTTTGCAATCAAAAAAGTTTGAAGATTGCTACTTTAGAGTGCTCAGTTGCTTCAGTCATGCCTAACTCTGTGACCCCATGGACTGCAGCCCACCAGGCTCCTCTGTCCATGGGATTCTTCTGGCAAGAATACTGGAGTGGGTGGCCATGCCCTTCTCCAGAGGATCTTCCTGACCCAGGGATCGAGCCCACATCTCCTTCACTGCAGGTGAATTCTTTACCACTGAGTCACTGGGGAATTGGACAAATACCTAAGGCCATCTAAGCAGCCATTGGTGAGGATGGTGGATCGGGTCCTGATTAGAATAAGGCTCATTGCTATATAGTTTTCTATGTAATATTTGAAATAACTCTCAGCACAGTTTAAATTGACCTAGCTTTACTGTAGACGTTTGACCCACAGCAAACTTATTTGTGGAATGCCCAGGTTGTGAGGGAAAAAATCTGATTAGTGGTGGGGCTTTCTTGTTCATCTTCCCTGTTAATGCCCCAATTATTTCCTACTGTCTCTTTCTACAGATGCAAGATATGAGCATGTGTGTGTACTTTTGTATATGTCTGATGCTGTCTTTATGTTTTATCTTGAATTTGTCCCGTATGTTGACCTTTTCTTATAGTTTTTATTAGCATTCACTTACAGTGGGACTTCCCTCGTGGCTCAGATGGTTAAGCGTCTGCTTATAATGTGGGAGACCCAGGTTCAATCCCTGGGCCAGGAAGATCTCCTGGAGAAGGAAATGGCAACCCGTGCCAGTATTCTTGCCTGGAAAATCGCATGGACAGAAGAGCCCAGTAGGCTACAGTCCATGGGGTCTCAAAGAGTCGGACACGACTGAGCAACTTCACTTATTTACTTATAGTGGGACTTGAAAACCACAAGGTATTTTTCTTACATAAAATGACAAGAAGTTTCTGATTATGAACTATTGTTATTAAAACCAGTAGTCCACAGAGTGAGTTTTCTTTTAGGGTCAAGAAAGGGAAACTAAATTGTTGCTGGTGCAAAACAATAGAAAGGATCCAAAGAATAGACTTTTGAAGTTTTATTCAAACCAGGTTTGTGAGTCAATATCTCACTTAAATTATTAGGGCCTTATTATGGGAGGCTTTAGAAGATTTGAAGTCTCTCCAATCCCAAACCAAACTGAGTCTTTCTTGCTGGCCTAAACAGCCCCTTCTCTTTTGTCTAAAGAGTCTATTTCTGTGTTTCACCTTGCACATAAAACTCAATTCTACTCATGCCTCAGCAATCCCTATTACCTCCAAACCTATAACTATAGTGGTGCCCACCAAGATTCAAGGGAGAGATGGCTCCGTGAATTATATCCTGAAGTAGACGATTATATAAAAATAATAACTGGACTACTTTAACTGCTATGTTCATGATGTCAGTGATATACTTGGAAATGGATTCCAAAATGGCTTGACCAAGGAGGGAAGAGTATAATGTTTTTATCAGCAGAATGTGATTTAAAATGGTGTGCATAAAAGAGGTTCTATATTCAGTGTGGTAGCTTAGTCCACTGATTATACTGAATTCCTTACATCATCATAGGGCTCAAGATACATTCTGCTTTGTGTGAACGTAATTTGGACTTTTCCCCCTTTCAGTGCTTGTAATACTCCTCTCACAAACATCATCTGTAAACTTTCAGAATTATTTTTACTATGTAATGTTGTTATTCAGTCAAGAAGTCATGTCCCACTTTTTGCAACCTCATAGACTACAGCATGCCAGACTCCTCTGTCCTATACTACTTCCCAGAGTATGCTCCAATTCATGTCCATTGAGTCGATGATGCTGTGTAACCGTCTGATACTTTGCTGCCCTTTTCTCCTTTTGGCTTTAATATTTCCTAGCATCAGGGTCTTTTCTTCGTATCAGGTGGCCAAAATATAGGAGCTTCATCTTCAGCAATAGTACTTCCGATGAATATTCAGGGTTCGTTTCCTTTAGGATTAAATGGTTTGGTCTCTTTGCTGTCCAAGGTACTCCCAAGAGTCTTCTTCAGCACCTCAAATTGAAAGCATCGATTCTTTGGCACTCAGCCTGCTTTATAGTCCAAATCTCCCACCCATACATGACTACTGGAAAAGACACAGCTTGGACTATCCGGGCATTTGTCATCAAAGTGATGCCTCTGTTTTTTTTTAGGTTTGTCATAGCTTTTCTTCCAAGGAGCACTGCTACTGCTAAATCACTTCAGTCGTGTCCGACTCTGTGCGACCCCAGAGGGAAGCCCACCAGGCTCCCCCATCCCTTTTGTATATGTCTGATGCTGTCTTTATGTTTTATCTTGAATTTGTCCCGTATGTTGACCTTTTCTTATAGTTTTTATTAGCATTCACTTACAGTGGGACTTCCCTCGTGGCTCAGATGGTTAAGCGTCTGCTTATAATGTGGGAGACCCAGGTTCAATCCCTGGGCCAGGAAGATCTCCTGGAGAAGGAAATGGCAACCCGTGCCAGTATTCTTGCCTGGAAAATCGCATGGACAGAAGAGCCCAGTAGGCTACAGTCCATGGGGTCTCAAAGAGTCGGACACGACTGAGCAACTTCACTTATTTACTTATAGTGGGACTTGAAAACCACAAGGTATTTTTCTTACATAAAATGACAAGAAGTTTCTGATTATGAACTATTGTTATTAAAACCAGTAGTCCACAGAGTGAGTTTTCTTTTAGGGTCAAGAAAGGGAAACTAAATTGTTGCTGGTGCAAAACAATAGAAAGGATCCAAAGAATAGACTTTTGAAGTTTTATTCAAACCAGGTTTGTGAGTCAATATCTCACTTAAATTATTAGGGCCTTATTATGGGAGGCTTTAGAAGATTTGAAGTCTCTCCAATCCCAAACCAAACTGAGTCTTTCTTGCTGGCCTAAACAGCCCCTTCTCTTTTGTCTAAAGAGTCTATTTCTGTGTTTCACCTTGCACATAAAACTCAATTCTACTCATGCCTCAGCAATCCCTATTACCTCCAAACCTATAACTATAGTGGTGCCCACCAAGATTCAAGGGAGAGATGGCTCCGTGAATTATATCCTGAAGTAGACGATTATATAAAAATAATAACTGGACTACTTTAACTGCTATGTTCATGATGTCAGTGATATACTTGGAAATGGATTCCAAAATGGCTTGACCAAGGAGGGAAGAGTATAATGTTTTTATCAGCAGAATGTGATTTAAAATGGTGTGCATAAAAGAGGTTCTATATTCAGTGTGGTAGCTTAGTCCACTGATTATACTGAATTCCTTACATCATCATAGGGCTCAAGATACATTCTGCTTTGTGTGAACGTAATTTGGACTTTTCCCCCTTTCAGTGCTTGTAATACTCCTCTCACAAACATCATCTGTAAACTTTCAGAATTATTTTTACTATGTAATGTTGTTATTCAGTCAAGAAGTCATGTCCCACTTTTTGCAACCTCATAGACTACAGCATGCCAGACTCCTCTGTCCTATACTACTTCCCAGAGTATGCTCCAATTCATGTCCATTGAGTCGATGATGCTGTGTAACCGTCTGATACTTTGCTGCCCTTTTCTCCTTTTGGCTTTAATATTTCCTAGCATCAGGGTCTTTTCTTCGTATCAGGTGGCCAAAATATAGGAGCTTCATCTTCAGCAATAGTACTTCCGATGAATATTCAGGGTTCGTTTCCTTTAGGATTAAATGGTTTGGTCTCTTTGCTGTCCAAGGTACTCCCAAGAGTCTTCTTCAGCACCTCAAATTGAAAGCATCGATTCTTTGGCACTCAGCCTGCTTTATAGTCCAAATCTCCCACCCATACATGACTACTGGAAAAGACACAGCTTGGACTATCCGGGCATTTGTCATCAAAGTGATGCCTCTGTTTTTTTTTAGGTTTGTCATAGCTTTTCTTCCAAGGAGCACTGCTACTGCTAAATCACTTCAGTCGTGTCCGACTCTGTGCGACCCCAGAGGGAAGCCCACCAGGCTCCCCCATCCCTGGAATTTTCCAGGCAAGAACACTGGAGTGGGTTGCCATTTCCTTCTCCAATGCAGGAAAGTGAAAAGTGAAAGGGAAGTCGCTCAGTCGTGCCCGACCCTCAGCGACCCCATGGACTGCAGCCCTCCAGGCTCCTCCATCCATGGGATTTTCCAGGCAAGAGTACTGGAGTGGGGTGCCATTGCCTTCTCCGTCCAAGGAGCAAGTGTCTTTTAATTCCAGGGCTGCATTCAACCATCTGCAGTGATTTTGGAGCCCAAGAAAATAAAATCTGCTACTGATTCCATTTTATTCTCATCTATTCGCCATGAAGTGATGGGACTGGATGCCATGATCTTAGTTTTTTGAATGTTGAGTTTGAAGCCAGTATTTTCACTCTCCTCTTTCACCTTCATCAGGAGGCTCTTTAGTTCCTCTTTGCTCTCTAGTGTTAGACTGGTGTCATCTGCGTATCTGAAGTTGTTGATATTTCTCCCAGCAATCTTGATTCCAGCTTGTGAGTCATCCAGCCTGGCATTTTTGCATGATGTACTCTGCATAGAAGTTAAAGAAGCAGGGTGAGAATATGTAGTCTTGATGTACTTCTTTCCCAATTTTGAACCAGTGCATGTTACATGTCTGGTTCTAACTGTTACTTCTTGTCTTGCATACAGATTTCTCAGGAGGCAGGTAAGGTGGTCTAGTACTCCCATCACTTTAAGAATTTTCCACAGTATATGGTGATACACACAGTGAAAGGCTTTATAAATAGTCAATGAAGCAGAAGTAGATGCATTTCTGGCACTCCCTTGCTTTCTCCATGATCCAATGAATGTTGGCGATTTGGTCTCTGGTTTCTCTGCCTCTTTGAAGCCCAATTATACAGCTGGAAGTTCTTAGTTCACATACTGCAGAAGCCTAGCTTGAAGGATTTTGACAATAACTTTGCTAGCATAGGAAATGAGGGAAATTGTACCCTAGTTCGAACTTTGTTTGGCATTGCTCTTCTTTGGGATTGAAATGAAAACTGATCTTTTCCAGTCCTGTGGCCACTAGCTTTGTTCATAGTAATGCTTCTTAAGGCCCACTTGCCTTCACATTCCAGGATGTCTGGGTCTAGGTAAGAGAAAGCATCATCATGGTTATCTGGGTCATTAAGACCTTTCTTTTATAGTTTTTCTGTGTATCCTTGCCACCTCCTCTTAATCTCTTCTGCTTCTTTTGGATCCTTATTGTTTCTGTCCTATATCATGCCGATCCTCGCATGAAAGGTTCCCTTGATATCTCCAGTTTTCTTGAAAGGATCACTGGTCTTTCCCATTCTGTTTTTTCCCTCTATTTTTTTGCATTGTTCATTCAAAAAGACCTTTTAAAAAAGGCATTTATTTTATTTAGTTTCCTTTTTTGTTTATATATATATATATATATATATAACTTTTTTAATTGAAGGATAATTGCTTTACAGAATTTTGTGGTTTCAGCCATAGGTACACCCATGTCCCCTCGCTCCCGGCCCTTCTTCCCATCTCCCTCCCCATCCCACCCTTCAGAGCCCCTGTTTGAGTTCCCTGAGTCATGCAGCAAGTTCCCACTGGCTATCTGTTTACACATGGTATTGTACATTTGTATGTTACTCTCTCCTACCTCTCCCCTTCTCCTTCCTCTCCACCCACCTTGTCCATAGGTCTGTTCTCTACATCTGTTTCTCCATTGCTGCCCTGAACATAAATTCATCAGTGCCATCTCTTCAGATTCCACATACATATGTGTGTGTGTCAGTATATGATGTTTATATTTCTCCTTCTGACTTACTTCACTCTGTATAATGGGCTCTAGTTTCATCCACCTCATTAGAATAGATTCAAATGGTTCCATTTTATGGCTGAGTAGTAGTCCACTGTATATGTGTACCACAGATTCTTTATCCATTCATTTGTCAATGGACATCTAGGTTGTTTCCATGTTCTAGCTGCTGTAGAAAGTGCTGCAGTGAACACTGGGGTACATGTGTCTTTTTCAGTTTTCATTTCCTTAGGGTATATGCCTAGGAGTGGGATTGCTGGGTCATATGGTGGTTTTATTCCTAGCTTTTTAAGGAATCCCCATACCGTCTTCCTAGGTGGCTGTATCAGTTTACATTCCCACCAGCAATGCAAGAGTGTTCCCTTTTCTCACACCCTCCCCAGCATTTATTGTTTGTTAACTTTTTGAAGATAGCCATTCTGACTGGTGTGAGGTGGTATCCTGTAGTTTTGATCTGCATTTCTCTAATAATGAGTGATGTTGAGCATCTTTTCATGTGCTTGTTAGCCATCTGTATGTCTTCTTTGGAGAAATGTCTCTTCAGACCCCTTCCCAGTTTTTATTGGGTTGTTTGATTTTATGGTATTGAGTTGTATAATTTGCTTATATATTTTGGAAATTAATTCTTTATCAGTTGTTTCCTTTGCTATTATTTTCTCCCATTCTGAGGGTTGTCTTTTCATCTTGCTTGTTGTTTTCTTTGCTGTGCAAAAGCTTTTAAGTTTAATTAGATCACACTTGTTTATTTTTGTTTTTATTTCCATTACTCTAGGAAGTGGGTCATAGAAGATCTTGCCTTGATTTATGTTGAGTGTTTTGCCTATGTTCTCCTCTAAGAGTTTAATACTTTCTGGTCTTACATTTAGGTCATTAACCCATTTTGAGTTTATTTTTGTGTATGGCGTAGGTAGTGATCTAATTTCATTCTCTGGCATGTAGCTGTCTAGCTTTCCCAGCACCATTTATTGAAGAGGCTGTCTTTGCTCCATTGTATATTCTTGCCTCCTTTCTCAAAAATAAGGTACCCATTGGTGCGTGGGTTTGTCTCTGGGTGCTCTATCTTGGTCCATTGGTCTATATTTCTGTTTGTGCCAGTACCATACTGTCTTGATGACTATAGCTTTGTAGCATAGTATGAAGTCAGGAAGGTTGATTCCTCCAGCTCCATTCCTCTTTCTCAAGACTGCTTTGGCTATTCGGGGTCTTTTGTGTTTCCATATGAATTGTGAAATTTTTTGTTCTAGTTCTGTTGAAAAATGCCATTGGCAATTTGATAGGGATTGCATTGAATCTGTAGATTGCCTTTGGTAGAATAGCCATTTTCACAATATTGATTCTTCCTACTGAGGAACATGGAATATCTCTCCATCTGTTTATGTCGTCTTTGATTTCTTTCACCAGTATCTTATAGTTTTCTGTACACAAGTCTTTTGTCTTCTTAGGTAGGTTTATTACTAAGTATTTTATTCTTTTTGTTCCAATGGTGAATAGGATTGATTCTCTTTCTGATTTTTTTTTTATTGTTAGTATATAGGAGTGCAAGTGATTTCTCTGTGTTGACATTGTATCCTGTGACTTTGCTGAATTCGCTTACTAGCTCTGGTAGTTTTCTGATAAGTGTCTTTTGGGTTGTCTATGTATAGGATCATGTTATATGCAAACAGTGAGAGTTTTACTTCTTCTTTTCCTATCTGGATTCCTTTTATTTCTTTTTCCTCTCTAATTGCCATAGCTCGGACTTCCAAACCTATGTTGAATAACCATGGTGAGAGTGATCACCCTTGTCTTGTCCCTGATCTTAGAGGGAAAGCTTTTAGTTTTTCACCACTGAGAATAGTGTTTGTTGTGGGCTTTTCATACACAGCCTTTATGTCGAGGTAGGTTCCTTCTATGCCCATTTTTGAAACATTTCTGTCATGAATGGATGCTGAATTTTGTTGAAGGCTTTTTCTGCACCTATTGAGATGATCATATGGCTTTCATCTTTCAATTGGTTGATATGGGGTATATCACGTTGATTGATTTGGATATGTTGAAGAATACTTGTATCCCTGGAATAAACCCAACTTGATCATGGGGTATGAGCTTTTTAATGTGCTGTTGGATTCTGTTTGCTAGAATTTTGTTGAGGATTTTTGCATCTATGTTCATCGGTGACATTGGCCTGTAATATTCTTTTCTCGTGTTGTGTTTCCCTGGTTTTGGTATCAGGGTGATTGTGTCCTTGTAGAATGAGTTTGGAAGTGTTCATTTCTCTGCAGTTCTGGGAAGGGTTTCAGAAAAATAGGCATTAGGTCTTCTCTAAATGTTTGATAGAATTCCCCTGTGAAGCCCTGGGCTTTTGTTTGTGGGGAGATTTTTGATCGCTGTTTCAATTTCAGTGTTTGTAATTGGGTTGTTCATAATTTCTGTTTCTTCCTGGTTTGGTCTTGGGAGGCTGATCTTTCCTAAGTATCTGTCCATTTCCTCTAGGTTGTCCATTTTACTAGTATATAGTTACTCATAATATTCTCTTATGATCCTCCTTTGTATTTCTGTGTTGTCTATTGCAACCTCTCCTTTTTCATTTCTAATTTTATTGATTTGATTTTTCTCCCTTTTTTTCTTGATGAGTCTGGCTAGTGGTTTGTCAATTTTATCTTTTCTCAAAGAACCAACTTTTAGTTTTATGAATCTTTGCTATTGTTTTCTTCATTTCTATTTCATTTATTTCTGCTCTGATTTTTATGATCCCCTTCCTTCTGCTGACTTTGGGGGTTTTTTGTTCCTCTTTTTCCAGCTGTTTTATATGTAGAGTTAGGCTGCCTATTCGATGCTTTTTTTGTTTCTTGAGGTATGACTGTATCACTATACACCTCCCTCTTAGAACTGCTTTTGCTGAATTCCATAGGTTTGGGGTCATCATGTTTTCACTGTCATTTGTTTCTAGGAATATTTTGATTTCTTTTCTTGTTTCTTCAGTAACCCTTTTGTTATTTAGTAGTGTATTGTTTTGGAGAAGGCAATGGCACCCCAATCCAGTACTCTTGCCTGGAAAAGCCCATGGACGGAGGAGCCTGGTAGGCTGCAGTCCATGGGGTCGCTAGGAGTCAGACACGACTGAGCGACTTCGCTTTTACTTTTAACTTTCATGAATTGGAGATGGAAATGGCAACCCACTCCAGTGTTCTTGCCTGGAGAATCCCAGGGATGGGGGAGCCTGGTGGGCTGCCCTCTGGGGTCGCACAGAGTCAGACACGACTGAGACAACTTAGCAGCAGCAGCAGCAGCAGCAGTGTATTGTTTAATCTCCGTGTGTTTGTGTTTTTTGCTGCTTTTCTCCTGTAGTTGATATCTAGTCTCATAGCGTTGTGGTCAGAGAAGATACTTGATACAATTTCAATGTTCTTAAATTTACTGAGGCTTGATTTTTGGCCCAAGATGTGGCCTATCCTGGAGAATGTTCCATGTGCACTTGAGAAGAAAGTGTATTTTTCTGCATTTGGATGGAAAATCCTGAAAATATCAATTAGGGCCATTTTGTGTAATGTTTCATTTAAGGTTTGTGTTTCCTTATTGATTCTCTGTTTTGATGATCTGTCCGTTGGTGAAATTGCGGTGTTAAAGTCTCCTACTATTATTGTATTGCTGTCGATTTCTCTTCTTATGCCTGTTCTTATCAGTCCCTCACTCGTGTCCGACTCTTTGCAACCCCATAGACTGCAGCATCCCAGGCTTCCCTGTCCATCACCAACTACCAGAGTTTACCCAAACTCATGTCCATCAAGTCAGTGATGCCATCCAACCATCTTATCCTCTGTCATCTCCTTCTCCTCCCGCCTTCGATCTTTAGTGAGTCAGTTCTTCGCATCAGGTGGCCAAACTATTGGAATTTCAGCTTCAGCATCAGTCTTTCCAATGAATATTCAGGACTCATATCTTTTAGGATAGACTGGTTGGATCTCCTTGCAGTCCAAGAGATTCTCAAGGGTCTTCTCCAGCACCACAGTTCAAAGCATCAATTTTTTGGTGCTCAGCTTTCTTTATGGCCCAGCTCACATTCGTACATGACTACTGGAAAAATCGTAGCTTTGACTATACAGACCTTGGTCGGCAAAGTAATGTCTCAGCTTTTTAATATGCTGTCTAGGTTGGTCATAGCTTTTCTTCCAAGGAGCAAGCATCTTTTAATTTCATGGCTGCAGTCATCATCTGCAGTGATTTTGGAGCCCCCCAAAATAGTCTGTCACTGTTTCCATTGTTTCCCCAACTATTTGCCATGAAGTGATGGGACCGGATTCTATGATCTTAGTTTTCTGAATGTTGAGTGTTAAGCCACTTTTTTCACTCTCCTCTTTCACTTGAATCAAGAGGCTCTTTAGTTCCTCTTTGCTTTCTACCATAAGGGTAGTGTCATCTGTGCATCTGAGTTTGTTGATATTTCTCCCAGCAATCTGGATTACATCTTGTGCTTCATCCAGCCCAGCATGATGTACTTTATCCAGCCTGCCGTCATTTTGCATGATGTACTCTGCATGTAAGTTAAATAAGCTGAGTGACAATATACAGCCTTGATGTACTCCTTTCCCAATTTGGAACCAGCCCATTGTTTCATGTCTGGTTATAACGATTGCTTCTTGACCTGCATACAGATTTCTCAGGTGGCTTGTATGGTCTGGTATGCCCATCTCTTCCAGAATTTTCCACAGTTTGCTGCGATCCACACAGTTAAAGGCTTTGGCATAATCGATGAAGCAGAATATATATATTTTCTGGAATTATCTTGCTTTTACTATGATCCAATGGATGTTGGCAATTTGATCTCTGCTTCCTCTGCTTCTTCTAAATCCAGATTGAACATCTGGAAGTTCTTGGTTCATGTACTCTTGAAGCCTAGCTTGGGCAATTTTCAGCATTACTTTGCTAGCATGTGAGGTGAATGCAGTTGTGTGATACTTTGAACATTCTTTGGCATTGCCTTTCTTTGAGATTGGAATGGAAACAGAACTTTTTCCAGTCCTATGGCCACTGCTGAGTTTTCCAAATTTGCTGGCATATTGAATGCAGCACTTTCACAGCATCATCTTGCAGGGTGACATTATTCAGCCTCGTACTCCTTCCCCAATTTTGAACCAGTCCATTGTTCCATGTCCGGTTCTAACCATTGCTTCTTGACCTGCATACAGTTTTCTCAGGAGACAGATGAGGTGGTCTGTTACTCCTATCTCTTTAAGAATTTTCCACAGTTCATTGTGATCCACATAGTCAAAGGCTTTAGCATAGTCAATGAAGTTGAAGTAGAAGTTTTTCTGGAACTCCCTTACTTTTTCCATGATCCAACGAATGTTGGCAATTTTATCTCTTGTTCCTCTGCCTCTTCAAACCTCACTTGTCCTTCTGGAAGTTATCAGTTCATGTACTGCTGAAGCCTAGTTTGATGGGTTTTGACCATAACCTTGCAAGCATGTGAAATGAGCACAACTGTACAGTAGTTGGAACATTCTTGGCACTGCCCTTCTTTGGGATTGGGATGAAAATTGATCTTTTCCAGTTCTGTGGTCACTGTGGAGTTTTTAAAATTTGTTGACATATGGAGTATAGCACTTTTAGCAAGAGCATCTTTCAGATTTTAAATAGCTCAGCAGGATTTTCATCACCTACACCAGCTTTGTTCATAATATTTCCTAAGGCCCAGTTAACTTCACACTCCAGGATATCTGGCTCTTGGTGAATGACAACACCATCATGATTATCCAGGTCTTTAAGACCTTCCTTGATTAGTTCTGTGTATTCTTGCCACCTCTTCTTAATCTCTTCTGTTTCTGTTAAGTCCTTACTGTTTCTGTCCTTTGTCATACTCATCCTTGCATGAAATATTCTCTTAATATCTCCAGTTTTATTGTAGGATTTCTATTCTTTCCCATTCTATTGTTTTCCTTTATTTCTTGGCATTGTTTATGTAAAAAAACCTGCTTACCCCTCCTTGCTATTGTCTGGAATTCTGCATTCACTTAGATGTATATTTGGCTTTCTGCCTTGCCGTTCACTTTTTTTTTATTTCCTCAGCTCTTCTTTGGAATATTTTTGGCCACTGCCTCTTGTACAATGTTATGAACCTCCATCCGTAGCTCTTCAGGCACTCTATCTATCAGATCCAATCCTTTAAATCTATTCATTACTTTCACTGTATAAAAAGAGATGGGAATACCAGGCCACCTAATCTGCCTCTTGAGAAATCAGTGTGCAGGTCGGGAAGCAACAGATAGAACTGGACATGGAACAGACTGGTTCCAAATAGGAAAAGGAGTACGTCAAGGCTGTATATTGTCACCCTGCTTATTTAACTTATATGCAGAGTACATTATGAGAAACGCTGGACTGGAAGAAACACAAGCTGGAATCAAGATGGCTGGGAGAAATATCCATAACCTCAGATATGCAGATGACACCACCCTTATGGCAGAAAGTGAAGAGGAGCTAAAAAGCCTCTTGATGAAAGTGAAAGAGGAGAGCGAAAAAGTTGGCTTAAAGCTCAACATTCAGAAAACGAAGATCATGGCATCCAGTTCCATCACTTCACGGGAAATAGATGGGGAAACAGTGGAAACAGTGTCAGACTTTATTTTTGGGGGCTCCAAAATCACTGCAGATGGTGACTGCAGCCATGAAATTAAAAGACGCTTACTCCTTGGAAGAAAAGTTATGACCAACCTAGATAGTATATTCAAAAGCAGAGACATTGCTTTGCCGACTAAGGTCCGTCTAGTCGAGGCTATGGATTTTCCTGTGGTCATGTATAGATGTGAGAGTTGGACTGTGAAGAAGGCTGAGCACCGAAGAATTGATGCTTTTGGACTGTGGTGTTGGAGAAGACTCTTGAGAGTCCCTTGGACTGCAAGGAGTTCCAACCAGTCCATTCTGAAGGAGATCAACCCTGGGATTTCTTTGATAGGAATGATGCTAAAGCTGAAACTCCAGTACTTTGGCCACCTCATGTGAAGAGTTGACTCGTTGGAAAAGACTCTGATGCTGGGAGGGATTGGGGCCAGGAGGAGAAGGGGACGACAGAGGATGAGATGGCTGGATGGCATCACGGACTCGATGGACGTGAGTCTGAGTAAACTCCGAGAGATGGTAATGAACAGTGAGGCCTGGCGTGCCGCGATTCATGGGGTCTCAGAGTCGGACACGACTGTGCGACTGAACTGAACTGATAATCATAAGGATTTTGATTTAGATCATACCTGAGTGGCCTAGTGATTTTCCTTATTTTCTTCAATTTAAGCTTGAATTATGCATTAAGAACCTGATGATCGGAGCCACACTCAGCACCAGGTCTTGTTTTTACTGACTGTATAGCATTTCTGCATGGTTGGCTGCAACGAATATAATCAACCTGAGTTTGGTATTGAACATCTGGTGATGTCCATGTGTAGAGCTGTCTCATTAGTTGTGAAAGAGTGTGTTTCCTATGATCAGAGTGTTCTCTTGATAAAGCTTGGTTTGCCTTTGCTTTTATATTTACCTATGTATTTAGTTCAAGTAGAGTTCTTTTTGCTCTCATTTGATTTCAGTTTATTGCTAATGTCCTTTCATTTCAGGCTGAATTTTTTATCTGTGAATGCCTTAATTTCTCCTCCATATTTTGAGAAAAGTTTTGCCATATATATAAAGTTCTTAATTAAGAGTTTTTATGTCTCAGGACTTTAAAAATGTCATTTCATGATACAGAATAGTACTGGAACAAAAAATATATATATAGATCAATGGAACAGGCTAAAAGCCCAGAAATATACCTGTACACCTATGGTTAATTAATATATGAAAAGGAGGCAAGAGTAGACAATGCAGTAAAGACAGTTGCTTCAATAACTGGTGCTGGGGAAACTGGATACCTACATGTAAAAGAAACTAGAACATTCTTTAACACTATACACAAAAATAAACTCAAAATGAATTAAAGATCTAATGATAAAATCTGGTATTATACAACTCCTGGAGGAAAACATAGGCAAAAACTCTTTGACATAAACTAGTAATATCATTTTTTTAAATCTTTCTCCTAGAGTAATGAAAACAAAAACAAACAAATGAAACCTAGTTAAACTTAAACACCCTTGCTCAGCAAAAGAAGCCATAAAAATCTATGGAATGGGAGAAAATATTTTAAAATGATGTGACAGACAAGGGATTAAGCTCCAAAATATACAAATGGCTCATATAGCTCAATATCACCAAAACAAGGAACCCAATCAAAAACTGGGGAGATGACCTGAATAAATATTTCTCCAAAGAAGACACACAGATGGCAAAATATCACATAAAATGATGCTTAATATTGCTAATTATTAGAGAATGCAATTCAAAACTACAATAAATTATCACCTCATACTTGGTCTTCATAAAAAGAAAACATAAATGCTGAATAGACTATGGAGCAAAAGGAATCCTCCTACACTGTTGATGGAAAAGTAAATTGGTACAGCCGCTATGGAGAATAGTATGGAGGTTCCTTTAAAAACTAAAACTAGAGCCATCATGTAATTCTGCAATCTCACTCCTGGGCATGTATCTGGAGAAAACTACAGTTTGAAACGATTCATGTACCCCAGTGTTCATTGACAGCACTATTTACGATAGCCTAGACATGGAAGCAACTTAAGTGTCTATCGACAAATGAGTAGATAAAGAAGATGCAGTATTTATACACAAAGGAATATTACTCAGCTATAAAAAAAAAACACTGAAAGAATGCCATTTGAAGCAACATGAATGGCTTTAGTGATTTGCACAAGTGAAGTAATCCAAAAAGAGAAAGTCAGATATCATGATATCACTTATATGTGGAATTTAAAATATCATACCAATGAACTTATTTATAAAACAGAAATAGACTCACAAACATAGAGAAACAGCTATTGCCAATAAAGGGGAAGGGGGAGAGGGACTAATTAAGAGTTTGGAATTAAAATATATACCCGGATCTCCCTAATTGTAGACAGACACTTTACCATCTGATCCACCAGGGAAGTCCTTAAAATATACACATTACCATATAAAAAATAGACAACTAAAAAGAACCAACTATATAGCACAGGGAACTATACTCAACATCTTGTAACAGCCTATAATGAAAGAGAATGTGAGAAAATCTGATATATATTGTTGTTGTTCAGTAGATAAGTCATATTCAACACTTTGTGGCCCCATGAAGTATAGCATTCCACTGGGGACAGGCTCTTCTGCCCTCTACTGTCTCCTGGAATATGCTTAAATTCATGTCAATAGAGGCAATGATGCTATCTAGCTGATGGATCTCTTTGCTGTTCACCTGAAACTACTACAACATTGTAAATCAACTATTTTCCAACTAGCTCCATTTCCCTTCAGCCATGTGAGGGCACAGCAAAAAGACAGCTGTCTATGAATCATAAAGCCAGTCTCACCAGACTCAGATCTGCTGTCACGTTGACCTTGAGCATCCCTGCCTCCAGGACTGTGAGAAATTGCGGGGGTCCAGCCTCCGCGGGTCCAGGGATACCCTTGGGATAGGCAGGCGTCGGCGTAGTGAAGACTCGGACACTGATCTGCGGTGCAGGAATCAGGCCAGTTTATTGAAATGTCAGGCAATATTTATATGATTTTTGTTCATGGGAATCAATGGGGGATAGAGAAGAATGGGCATTACATCATGACATAATCAAACAAGGGAATATTTTGGAACATTTAGTTTTTCCTTTTTACATACATCAGGGTATTTTTTCCAAGTATTGAACGTACAAAAACATCATCTTCTTGCCGCATGAGAGGCCTTAAACAATATTGTTTTTTATTAAAAGCCCACCTGTTAGACGTAGGTTTGCAGAAAGTATTTGTTTTTACTAAAACTTAAAGGTTACCTAGGCAATAACAATCTCTGCTATTCAAGTTTTAAATTTTGATTGGTTGAAGCTTCTACCTGCCTGAAGCAAACAATCTTGTTTTGCAAAGCAGAGGTTAAATTAACCTTCTACCAGCCTGAAGCAAACAATAGATTAACCTTCTACCAGCCTGAAGCAAACAATCTTGTTTTGCAGAAGTTAGATTAAATCTTACAGTCAGACTCTGTGGCACTATTGAGGTAAGAAATTGCACGTAGCAAATGTGCTCAGCTAGTTTGCTATTGTATGTTTGGAATGTACCCTTGGCAGAGGGGAGGGGGGGGCACCAGCCAGGTGCACACAGATTCCCAGAAAGTACAGGACAGCAAGAATGAAACAAACAATAGGGAAGCGGACGCCAGGAGCTCCACCAAATCTCCGCAGGATTTTCCCTCGGGGCAGACCCCCATTTTGGGGGCTTCGTCCTTCCCCGACCTTTTGTCAGGGGAGGCTTACTGCTCCCGGATCGCGGTAGACATGGCGGGCACCGGCATCTCCCCCTTTTTTATTTTTTTTAAGCCCTCGAGACATTTGTATTGATATTCTGTAAAGCAAGGCATAAAGCTGTAGGCGGCCAGCCTCTCCAGCCTCGCCAGCCCCTCTCGCGGCTGTGCCTGTCTTAGGTTGCCCTCCTCTGAGGGTCTTACCCGTCATTGACTATCCAGCCACCTCTTGGGGGCTAGGCGGAATCTCTCTAGATGATGGGCATCTAGAGCTCTTCTGTCTCGGTTAATCTCGAAGGGCTAAATTAATCCAGGGGTTTTGTGGGTCCCCAACATGGGGCTCCTCTTCCATGACCTGGGCAAGCATAAGCTTCCTCAACATTCCACCAAGAACCGGAAAAGCCACAGTTCTTAGTGAAATGCTAAAAAAGCTCACGCCCGTTAAGACAGTCAAAGTCCCCAATGCTCTTGTATAAGAGTCCAACTGTTGCCGAAGCCCTGTTATGGCGGATCTCAGGTGTTCAAGCTGGTTTGAGATGGCAATGATGAAGGTCAGCAAGGAGAGGATAGGTAATCCGATGATCACCAGGAGTAGTGTCCACCAGGGTCGCTGCATCAATGATCTATAAAGGAAGAAAAGATCGCCTCAAGAACTTTTTGTTCTTGGGCTCAATATGTGAATGTCTCTAATCTGTGTCAGATTTTGAGATATGATCTCTCTCTTGTGGTGTAAATTTAAGATTCCTTCTTGGCACCCATATAGGGCTGGGGTCCCCAGTGGGGAATCCCCCTTCTTTGTTTTTAAGAGTCAGAAGATGAACTTCGGCTGTGACTGCTTGGAGACTTCGACCGAAAGCTCTAATAAGGCAAGGTAAAACAAGGATTAGAGTGAAGATAATTAAACCAATGGAAACATACGTTAGGAGACCTGAAAGAAGTCCTTTTCCAGAAATGTATGAAGAGAGTGTATGGAAAAAATCATTGGCGGACTCAGCGGCAGTAAAGTCCAACTTACTTTGTTCAAGGGAGGAAATTTGATTATGTAGTTTTTCTAGATCTAATCCTATACTAGAGCTGTTCCATATCCCCGAAATATGGTTTTTGATCTTATCCCAATCGTAATGAGAATGATTAACTTCTAGGGGAGTAACACAAATCCAACGGTAATCAGCATGACAGGAAAGAGCAAGCTTAGTCTTTAGGGTTTGAACTTCTGTGCCTATATGTATTACAGCTTCTTCTAAAGCGTCTACCTTTATTTCTAACTTTCTATCTATAATTTCTTGCGTTGCTAAAGCCATAGAAACATTTTTTGAGAGCTGATTAACATGATTAGCAGTATGTACTTGTTGTGCCAGAGAGACCGAGGCTCCCACTACTGAACCTATAGCCATAATCAAGGCTGTAATTCCTAAAATTAAGAGGCCAATCATTCGTCGAACACGCATGAGTTCTTGAACCTGTTGAAGCACAGCTAAACCATAATTATCATACCAGTGGGTAGACAAATTAACAGGAACCATAAGGTAAGGGGGCCGTTGAACAACAACAAAAGCACAAGTATTATAAGCTGGGCTAAGGCAAGTTGAGAGCATACATTCTTTACAATATATGTGTGTAGGTCCACCAGTAAGGTTAAGATAGATCTGCAATTTGTTACTATCATTAGTGAACAGAAATGCATAAGGAGAGGATAGACAAGCAACCACCCTTTTGATTGTTTCATTATGAGGACGCTTAAATATTACAGGAGTCGTGGCAGCCACAGCGCGCCAAATTTCTGGCTGCCAGAAAGTTTGATCATCTTGAGTGAAGCTCAAAGCCGGAAAGACAAAAGCATTATTATGCCAGCGGCTCGCGGGAGTAGGCCGAGGGACAGTTTGTTTATTCCAGTTAATAAACTTATTGGTGTAGTTTTTTACCTCTTTAAGGTCAAACAAGGGATTAGACCAATCATATATTGCAGTATTGTCAGCACCTCCAATATGAAAAATTGTCTTAGAATTATAGACACATTGTCGAACAAGAGGGAAACCAGTATGGTAATCTATAGTATTCCAAACCACATCTTCAGGAGGGGTCCTTTGACAATTATCATATTTTTTAGGTGAAGAGCAGTTTTTCCAATTTATAGTGTAAGGTTTCATAGGATCTAAGGCTCCTGGTAGACGAGCCAAAAGGGCCCATACATATCGTTTTTTCTCTTGATCTTTATTTTTATCACATGGGGAATCAGTTAAGATAGCCTTCCTGGAGGCGGAGCGGGAGGGGGCATAGGAGCAGTAGGTAGGGCAGAGAAAACTCTAGCAGCCCCTCTAGCAGCCTCTAAGTGCCGTGAGGGCATGGATCTGAGCGATCGAGGATCGTCAGATGGCAAGACTGTCTTTGTTAAACGTTTTGGAATGACTTTGCCCACCAGGGACCACCCATCATCCTCCTGATGGTACCTGGCAGCCGCCTCCTCTAAATCCTGTGCATCCTGAGGACTGAGACCCTCGTCCTCATCACTATCAGTCGTGGCCATTCCTGCAATCATCTGCCTCAACGACCTGTAATCAACCTCCTTATCACCTAGTTTATCTCGATTATGGTCAGAGGCCTGCGGTTGTTTTTCTGTAAGTGAGTCATCCTTCTTGTTCTTTCCTCTCTCTGCCTCATGTACTGGATCAAGAGCATCTCTAATAAGATTCCACAAAGAGAAAGTATCTGCAGGAACACCATCAGGTCCTGTTACTTCATAGTGCCTTCTTAGTTCCTCTCCCACTCTCTCCCAAGTATCTAAACTAACTGTTCCTTCTTCAGGAAACCAAGGACACTGCTCCTGCACAAAAGTAAAGAATGCATGTAAACTAGCTTTTTTGACGTGCACTCCTCTATGGGACAACATTTGTTTAACTATTTCCAGGAATAGTTTTCGTTCCTTAGACTCTCCGTTTCCCATGTTTATGAGGAGGGTACTCAACTTCTCAAGAGTTCTGTGATTACTTGCCCTTCTCACCCTGGCTCCCTCGCAGGGGGGTCTGCAGCACCCTAGGCAAGATCCTAGCCTACCTCGAGGAATACTTACCCTTCAGGTCCCTGTTCCGGGCGCCACTTGCGGGGGTCCAGCCTCCGCGGGTCCAGGGATACCCTTGGGATAGGCAGGCGTCGGCGTAGTGAAGACTCGGACACTGATCTGCGGTGCAGGAATCAGGCCAGTTTATTGAGATGTCAGGCAATATTTATATGATTTTTGTTCATGGGAATCAATGGGGGATAGAGAAGAATGGGCATTACATCATGACATAATCAAACAAGGGAATATTTTGGAACATTTAGTTTTTCCTTTTTACATACATCAGGGTATTTTTTCCAAGTATTGAACGTACAAAAACATCATCTTCTTGCCGCATGAGAGGCCTTAAACAATATTGTTTTTTATTAAAAGCCCACCTGTTAGACGTAGGTTTGCAGAAAGTATTTGTTTTTACTAAAACTTAAAGGTTACCTAGGCAATAACAATCTCTGCTATTCAAGTTTTAAATTTTGATTGGTTGAAGCTTCTACCTGCCTGAAGCAAACAATCTTGTTTTGCAAAGCAGAGGTTAAATTAACCTTCTACCAGCCTGAAGCAAACAATAGATTAACCTTCTACCAGCCTGAAGCAAACAATCTTGTTTTGCAGAAGTTAGATTAAATCTTACAGTCAGACTCTGTGGCACTATTGAGGTAAGAAATTGCACGTAGCAAATGTGCTCAGCTAGTTTGCTATTGTATGTTTGGAATGTACCCTTGGCAGAGGGGAGGGGGGGGGCACCAGCCAGGTGCACACAGATTCCCAGAAAGTACAGGACAGCAAGAATGAAACAAACAATAGGGAAGCGGACGCCAGGAGCTCCACCAAATCTCCGCAGGATTTTCCCTCGGGGCAGACCCCCATTTTGGGGGCTTCGTCCTTCCCCGACCTTTTGTCAGGGGAGGCTTACTGCTCCCGGATCGCGGTAGACATGGCGGGCACCGGCAAGAAATAAATTTCCATTTTTATTAAAACAACAAATAAAATTATACTATGGATATGAATATAGAAATCTCTTCAAAGTGTTCTCTTCAATTATTTTAGGTGCATACCCAGACATGAAATTGCTGGGTAATATGGTAATTCTAGCTTTAATTTTTCAAGGAACTATCATTTTTTTTTAATTGGGAGTGTAGTTGCTTTACAATATTCTTTTAGTTTCTGCTGTACAATGAAGTGAATCAGCTACATGTATACATATATCCCCTCCCTCTTGAACCCCTCTCACACAACCCCCATCCCAGCCATCTGGGTCACCACAGAGCAGGTAGTTCTATTTTTTTCAATTAACTTATT
The DNA here is from genome assembly GCA_006410535.1 of Litocranius walleri. Classification (NCBI taxonomy): domain Eukaryota; kingdom Metazoa; phylum Chordata; class Mammalia; order Artiodactyla; family Bovidae; genus Litocranius; species Litocranius walleri. Next base: position 20,106 of record SJYG01001703.1, on the reverse strand, counting down.
TTAACTGGAGGATAATTACTTGACAATATTGTGATGGTTTTTGAGAAACATCCATACAATTCTCCATATTGGCTGTGTCAATTTATATTCCCACAAACAGTGCAAAAGTGTTCCCTTTTATCCACACTCTCTCCAGCATTTACTTTTTGATGTTGGCCATTCTGACCAGTGTGAGGTGATACTTCATTGTAGTTTTGCTTTCTCGAATAATCAGTGATGTTGAGCATTTACATCTTTTCACGTCTTTGTTGCTCATCTATGTGTCTTCTTTGGAGAAATGTTTGTTCAGGTCTTCTACCCACTTTTTGATTGGCTTGTTTGCTTTCTTGATATTCAGCTGCATGAGCGGTTTGTATATTTTGGAGATTAATCTCTTGTTGGTCACTTCATTTGCAAATATATTCTCCCATCCTGAGAGTTGTCTTTTCATCTCATTTATGGTTTTGTTTGCTGTGTCAAAGCTTGTAAGTTTAATTAGGTCCTTTTTTTTAAAACTTCCATTACTCTATGTGGTGGTCAAAAAAGATCTTTCATGATGGTGTTTGGCACAGCAGCTGAAGTATTTTACATTTCTACAAACAAGGCACAAGGGTTGCAATTTCTAAACATCATCTCCAAAACTTGTCTTATTTTCAAGGTATAATTGACATGGAAACATATAATGTATTGCAATTGTTACAATATATAACAATTTAGGTGAGCAATATTGTAATTAGATACTTGTGTATGTGGCAAAATGTTTGTCACAAAGTCTGATTAGCATCTGTCATCATACATAGTTACAATTTTTTCCTGTAATGAAAACTTATATGATCTACTGTCTCCTGCTGTTTTGGGGATGAATTTCTAATGGTGTAAGATTGCCCTTCATTATTTTGATATGCATTTCATTAATGATTAGTGATGCTGAGCTTCCTTTTATGTGTGTATTGGCCATTTGGGTGTCTCCTTTAGAGAAATATCTATTCAAGTCCTTTGAAGATGTTATTTATATATTCTAGATATTATCTGCTTATCATATGTATGATTTGCAGATCTATTCTCTCAGGTTATGGGTTGCATTTTCAGTCCGTTGACTGTGTACTTTGATGTATAGAAGTTTAAATTTTCCTTTTTTTCTTTTCTTATTGAGTATGGTTGATTTATAAAGTGATAATAGTTTCAGGTGTATAACATATTGATTCACTATTTTATAGACTATAATCTAAAGTTATTATATTATATTGGCTTCACTCCCTGTGCTGTACATATTTATATAAATTGAATTATACATAGCAGTTTGTACCTCTTGAATTCTTTTGCTTATTTTGTCCCTCCCCTTCCCCTTTTCCCAGGGCTTCCCTGATAGTTCAACTGATAAAGAATCCACCTGCAATGCAGGAAACCCCGGTTGGATTCCTGGGTCGAGAAGATCCCCTGGAGAAGGGATAGGCTACCCACTCCAGTATTCTTGGGCTTCCCTTGTGGCTCAGCTGGTAAAGAATCTGCCTGCAATGTGGGAGACCTGGGTTCAGTCCCTGGGTTGAGAAGATCCCCTGAAGAAGGGAAAGGCTACCCACTCCAGTATTCTGGCCTGGAGAATTCCATGGACTATATAGTCCATGGGGTCACAAAGAGTCTGACACGATTGAGTGACTTTCACTTTCACTTTCACCTCCCCTTCTCCCTATTGGTAAGCACTAGACTGTGCTTTGTATCTGTTAATTCGTTTCTGTTCTGTTATATTCCTTAGCTGGCTTCATTTTTAGATTACACAGCTAAATGAAAACATGCTTCCCTGGTGGCTCAGCGGTTAAAGCGTCTGCCTGCAATGCGGGAGACCTGGGTTCGATCCCTGAGTCGGGAAGTTCCCCTGGAGAAGGAAATGGCAACCCACTCCGGTATGCTTGCCTGGAGAATCCCAAGGACAGAGGAGCCTGGTGGGCTACAGTTCACGGGGTCGCAAAGAGTCCGACACGACTGAGCGACTTCACTTCAAGTGAAAACATAGTGTTCAGCTTTCACTGTTTGACTTATTTCACTAAGCATAGTACACTCCAGGTCCATTCATGTTATTGCAAATGGGAACTTTTCATTTTTATGGCTGAATAATATTACACTGTGTGTTTGTGTGTATCACATCTTCTTATCAATATATATTCTTTATCAAGTTATCTGTTCATGGGACCTTAAGTTACTTCCATATGCTGGCAATTCTAAATAATGCTGTTGTTGTTCAGTTGCTAAATTGTTTCCAGTTCTCTGCCACCCCATGGGCTACAGCATGCCAGGCTTCCCTATCCTTCACTACTTCCCAGAGTTTTCTCAAACTCATGTCCATTGAGTTGATAATGCCATCCAATCATCTCATCCTCTGGTGGCCCTTCTCCTGCCCTCAGTCTTTCCCAGCATCAGGGCCTTTTCCAATGAATCAGCTCTTCACATCAGGTGGCCAAAGTATTGGAGCTTCAACACCAGGCCTTCCAATGTGAATTTTGGGGTGCCTGTATCTTTTCAGATTATGGTTTTCATGTTATATAGATATATTCCCAGGAATGGAATTGCTGGAGCATGTGGTAGTTCCATTTTTATGTTTCTGAGGAACCTCTGTCTGGTTTTCCATAGTGGCTGCACCAAATTACATTCCCATCGACAGTGTACTAAGGTTCCCTTTTGTCCACATCTTCATCAGTATGTGTTATTTATTGTCTTTTTACAATACCCATTCTTACAGTTGTGAAGTGATATCTCTTCATGGTTTTTTAGTTTCCTGATGATTAGTAATGTTGAGCATCTTTACACATTATGTCCCTTTTGGAAATCTGTATGTCTTCTTTGGGAAAATGTCTATTCAGATCTTCTGCTCATTTTTAAATACCAGCTGGTTTGCTTCTTTGATATTGAAGTGTATGATCTCTTTATAACTTTTGGATATTAATCCCTTATCAGTCATATCATTTGCAGATATCTTCTCCCATTCACTAGGCTGTCTTTTTTGTTGATGATTTCCTTTGCTGTGCAAAAGTTTTTAAGTTTAATTTAGTCATTTTGTTTATTTTTGTTTTTCTTTCCCTTTGCTAAGGAGACAGATGATTTTTTTTTTTTATTAAGACTTCTGTCAAAGAATGTATAGCTTGTGCTTTATTTTACAAGTTTTATAGTTCCCAGTGTTGCATTGAGATCTTTAAATCATTGGGGTTTATTTTCATACATAGCCGGAGAAAATGTTCTAATTCATTCTTTGACAGGTAGCTATCCAGTTTTCCCAAGACAACTTGTTGAAGAGATTATCTTTATCCCATTTTATATATCTACCTGCTTTATCTTAGATTAATTGACCATATGTGCATGGGTTAGTTTCTGATATATCTATTCTCTTCCATTAATCCATATGTCTGTTTTTGTACCACTACCATAGTGTTTTGATTACTGTAATTTGTAGTATTGTCTGAAGATGCAGACTGTGGTATCTCCAGATCTGTTTTTTTCTTCTCAAGATTGCCTTGACTATTTGGAATCTTCTGTGATTCCATAAAAATGTTACGATAGCTTGTTCAAGTTCTGTGAAAAATGCTATAGGTATTTTAGTAGGGATTGTATTAAATCTGAGATTTCTTTCGGTAATATGGAAATTTTAACAGTAATCCAATCCATGAACACGTTATCATTCAATTTACTTGTATCATCTTTAGTTTCCTTCGTCTGTATCTTCTAATTTTCAGCACACAGCTCTATCACCTCTTTGGTTTAGTTTACTCCGAGGTATTTTATTCTTTTGGATGTGATTGTAAATGTAATCATTTTCTTGATCTTTCTTTCTGATATTCATTAATTTGTTTTTAGTGTATAGAAAAGCAATTGATTTCTGTATATTAGTCTTGCATCTTGCCAAGTTTATAAATTCATTTAGTAGTTTTATGGTTTTTGGCAGAGATTTTAGGGCTCTCTCTATATAGTGTCATGTCATCTGCAAATAGTGACACTTTACTACTTCTCTTCTAATTTGGAAGTTTTTTCTTTCATTTTCTTATTGGGTCGCTGTGGCTAGGACTCCTAATACCGTTAAATAGAAAGGAGAGAGTGGGCATCCTTGTGTAGTTCTTGATTTTTGAGGAAAAGCTTCCAGTTTTCCACCACTGAGTATGATGTTAGTTGTGGAGTCATATATTGTCTTTATTATGTTGAGATATATTTCCTCTACACCAAAATTCTTCTGAGATTTTTTCAAGAGTAGATGCTTAGTTGTGTCAAATTCTTTTTCTGTGTCTATTGAGATGATCATGTAATATTATTGTTTTGTTAATGTAGTGCCTCACATTGATTGGTTTGGGGATACTGAACAATCCTTGCATCCCTAGAATAAATCCCACTTGATTATATAGTGCATGATTTTTCCTATATATTGGTGAATTTTTGTTTGCTTCTATTTTGTTGAGGATTCTTCATCTAAATTCGTCAGAGGTGTTGGATTGTAGTTTTCTTTTTTGTAGTGTCTCTGTCTGGTTTTGGTATTAGTGAATGAATTTGGGCATGTTCACCACTCATTAGCATAGAGACTTGTTAAGGCAGCTTCCATTATGTTAGTCTTTATTATTTTAGCCCATTCAGCCATAATTTCACATATATTTCTTAACTTAATCACATTCAAAAAATGATTACTTTCTAGTTAGAGTTTTACTATGCACCTGGTGTTTGTTTCTCAGAGGAAACACTCCCTAATACTCCCTTCCTCTGTGAGCATACTTCATCCAGAAATGACACTGTGATAACCTCAAGGGTGACTGGAAACCTCCAAGGACTGCCTGATATCAACTTTGACAACTTTGAAATTTTCCTGGAGGAAAGAAAAATGCAAGCTTGCCCTCATCTTTGTCTGTGGCACTTCCTTCCACTCTCTAACTATAAAGTCCCTTCCTATTTTTCTCCCAAAGGAGGGCACAGTCTTTGAGGGTGGTAGTCCACTGTGGCCTCCTTTGCCTGGCAAACCAATGAAGGCTGTTATTTTCTACCTCACCCACGAAGTGTCTCCATGCTTCTATTCTGCACCAGTGAACAGAGGGTAAGTTTGCCAATACTCTTCAATTTTTTTTCAATAGTGTCTTAAGGATAGGTTTTTTTTTTTTTTAATTTATTTATTTTTTTAATTACAATACTGCATTTCTTTTGCCATACATTGACATGTATTAGCCACAGGTGAACACAATCTCCTAATGTCGAAAGGATAGGTTTTAAATATTCTTTATATGTTTGGTAGAATTAATTTGTGAAGTTGTTCAGTTCTGAATTATTCTTCAGAATTTTTGGCTAATGATTTCATCTTAACATTTGCAATTATTTTATACAGATGATCTATTTCTTCCTTATTCAGTATTGGAAGATTATATGTTAATAATAATTTATCCATTTCTTATAGTTTTCCAGTTTGTTGACATGTAACTCTTTGTAGTATGCTTTTGTGATTGTATTTCTGTTACATGGACTGTAATCTCTTCTGTTTTATTACATAATTTGTTTATTTGAATCTCTGTTCTTTATTAATAAGCCTCATAAAATAAATTTTGCCTATATTAAAAAGAAAAACTTCTTATAGTTTTATTGACCTTTTCTATTATTTTCTGTGTGAGTTTTCATTATCTCTTATTTATTTCTGTTCTGATCTTATTATTCCAGTCCTTCTGCTGACTTTGAGCTTGTTTGTTCTTCTTTTTCTAATTCCATTAAATGGTTGATTAGGTTGGTTTTTGAGATTTTTTTTTCTTGCTTGCTTCTTGAGGTAGGCTTGTGATGCTATAAACTACTATCTTAGACCTGGTTTGCTGCATCCTAAAAAATTTGGAAAAGTTATGTTTTAATTTTCATTAGTCTCAAGTTATTTCCTGATTTTTCTTTTGATTTCTTGGATGACCTCTTGGTTTTTCAGTAGCATGTTATTTTGTCTCCTGTCTGTGTTTTTCCCCTCTTCTATCCTGTAACTGATACTGTTTCATACTCTTCTGGTTAAAAAAAATGCTTAATATAAATTTTATCCTCATAAACTTGATGTGACTTATTTTGAGGTCTAATAAGTGATAAATTCTGCAGATTGTTCCATGTGTACTTTAAGAAAAAGTGTATTCTACTGGGTTTGAATTGGATGTTTTGTAGATATCTAATAAGTCATCTGTTCTAATGTGTCATTTGAGGCCACTGAGTCCTCATTTATTTTCAGCCTGGATAATCTGTCCATTGATCTGAGGACAGGTGTTAAAATCCCTGTTATTATTGTATTATTGTCAATGTCTATTTTTGTCTCGATCCAGTGGTCATGTATGGATGTGAGAGTTGGACTGTGAAGAAGGCTGAGCGCCAAAGAATTGATGCTTTTGAACTGTGGTGTTGGAGAAGACTCTTGAGAGTCTCTCGGACTGCAAGGAGATCCAACCAGTCCATTCTGAAG